>JANVCC010009977.1:1115038-1126829 GCA_025345505.1 Todiramphus chloris collaris | reverse complement strand
ACCAACTCAACACAGCCCTATCTCATAGAAGTCTGAGGACCAGCTTTTTCATCAGACCTAGGAGAATACTCAGCACAGAAATTTCCAAAATGCCTTGGACCTTGGATCAATACAATCAGTTTCTGATTTGTAATTCCTATTTGTCTGGACATCACCTTCTTTTTCATCTCACAAACACTACAGGTTTGCCTTGTCCCTCAGTGCATACTTAGCACACTGCTGTGGGCTCTGAAGCTATTCATGTGCTATCTGGTTTCTGAACAATCATCTTTCTTTTCAAGGGAACAACCTGATTTAGGTGCAGTTGTCCCAGACAAGACCCTGATGGATACTAGGAACCAACCAACCTTGTAGCTATCATCTAACAATTATTGCTTTGTTGGAGGAACAGGTGATAAGATGTGACCAAAAAAAAAAAAAAATTGTTTAGCTTATAAATCACATGAGTAGGTAGAGATGACCTACAGCAGGATCTTATTCATGTTTGTTATATGTGCCTTTCACACTGGTTCCTGTGGTATTTCACAGAGACAAGCTGTACAGGGCACAAAGTGAGTGACACTGCCCTCCTAATGAGGCAAGGAGAACTTAAGACAACAGACGCTTCTTGATTCCTGTACTGAAAGCTCAAGGAGTGCCAGAGGTATTCCAGATAACTTGTGGATACAAGTTGTTTTCAGACATATCGTCCTCCTTTGTGTACATGACTGGATATGGCGACTGACACATATCTTCCACACTGTGTAGAAACAAGGAGAAGACAGAGAATATGTGGTGCCTTTAGGCTGATATGTCACATCATAGATGAATGTGAGGTATAAGTACCAGCCTCTTGAAATAAATTCAAGGGATTAAGAAAAGAGCAGATATGATGTGACAGCATTTCTGTCAAACAAGTTGATAAAAAGGATGGGGGTTTGCCACATGAGTACACACCAATTGTTGCTGCAGGCTTCAGGAATTATGAGCAAGCTAAAGTTTTGTCAGAGTATGTTAGCCACTTGCATTCAACATGTGAAAATTTTGACCAAAGGAAAAGCTGCTATGTTTTTCAGACTGTGCTAACAACCTGATATAAATTCTAATATTTTATTATTCTGTGAAGATCAGTGAAATTACATTTTAGAGTACAAATATTGTTTCATTTGCTAAAAAGCCTCAAAAACTAAGTTAAAGAATAAAAATGTAATTTCAGCAAGAAATTCCACCTGTCCAATTTCTGGCATTTTCTGACACTCAGTCTAAGCAGGTCTTTTTCATGAAGTAAGACTCAAGTTCACAATTTTGTTAGATTCTTGACATTTTTGAATTTGTGCTGCTGCTGAACTATTACAGATCAAGACTATGGAAATTAACAAAGTGGGCAGCAGTAGAATATTAAAGCATATATCTTTTCTTACAGCTTATGATTCTGTTCTTTTCCTGGTTTTCTACACACTGACTAGCTACCAAGCAAAACTTCATTGCTTCCAGTTCAGATTCAGTAAAACTAATAACAAAAACCAAATACAGTTGCCTTTTACTGTTATACAGTAAGTCACACCCCCAGTTTGCTGATGAAACATTTATTTGTTCCTGACCCAGAGGGCTCTACACACCAAGGAGACTAATAATTGTTGCATCCTATGATCTTTAACAAGGCAAATATTCACTTATTTGAGATATGCACTGTCTGTCATGCTGCTGAAATATAGTGATGTTCTCAAGAGGCACAAGTGGAGAGATTATAGTCAAGAAATATCCTGCAAAATGTGCCTGAATGTATAACCTTTCTTTTTAAAAACATGACCAGTCTTTCTGTCAAAGAGATGTTATTTCCATCACAAGGTTAACCTTTTACTGAAATCTACTTTTTCCTTCTAACCAGTCTTCTGGGCCATCTGGAGCCATGGTGTGACATGATGAACAGGTTCCTCTCTGACTCGAGGTAGTACCAGTGCCATATGCTGTGAAGAAATACTCTTCTGCCAGTTCACTGCAGATCCCCAGGAAGAACAGAAGTTTTGTTCAGCCTTTGTGGAAGACCTGAGGTTCTTCATCAGGCTGGAGACAAATCCAGCACTTTGCACAGACTTACTTTCCTGTTATATTATCTTACTTGGAGGGAGGTGAGGAGGATAGTGTATATATAACATATAGTACTCTGGAAATTCCTGTGAAGGGGTTACTAATGTTTGGTCTTCTTCATGTGACCTGGTAATCACAAAAGATAGTAAAGGCCAGAACCAGAAACAGTGGTTTCATGTGACTTAAAAGCTTTGAATATCTGTAGCTTAGCAGAAAAGGAAAACACAGCAGCAACATGACTAGAAAGACTTGAACGTAGGTTTCACTGTAGGGAAGGGTCAATATCTGACTGAAGAGGACAGAGGAGAAGAAAACTCACAGTTTCTTTACTCTTCAGTGGCCTGCCAAGACCAAATCATTCAAAAAAGTGTTGCCACAAGGCAGTGTCTGGCTGGCTGGCTTGTCTTGCCATGTGATATATGGAAGCACAAGCATCTCTGTGAAGCATATGGATCAGGCTGCTTATGTTGGTTTCCACCACTGGTGCATTTCCTCATGAAGAACACAGCATTCCAGGGGAAAACAGGGATCTTCATATTTTGAAACAAAGAAGCCAGACTTTAAACATCCATTATCTGTAATCAGGCCTCTTTAAACCATATCAGGTTGAATAGTAAACTGTAAAGATACTCAAAATGTGTCATTTCCCTTATGCTACAATTCTGACATTTAATATTTTTCTTTCCTCACAAATAAGAATAGAAGGTCAAAATGTTGACATTTCTGTAAAAAGCTTTATGAAATATTTCCTTTAGAAATTACTGGAAGAGCTTAATTAAAAGACTCATGTCCCATCAAACCATATAAATCAGAATCACTGAATTGTTGGAGCTGGAAGGGACCTGTAGAGATCATCTAGTCCAACTCCTCCACCAAAGCAGGTTTTCCTGGAGCACATTACACAGGATCACATCCAGGTGGGTTTTGAGTATCTCCAGAGATGGAGACTCCACAAGCTCCCTGTGCAGCCTGTTCCATTGCTTTGTCATCCTCACAGCAAAGAAGAGGATCAGCATTTTGATACAGATATAGTGTCATGTTCTTTTTAATCAGGAGACCTGATTAATTCTTGAATTTTGAAAATCTTGGACAGTATCTTCTTCAGTACCTGAAACTTAACTAAACAGATACAAATGTGCATTCTTCCTCAGCACCTGAAATTATATTTTTAATCACTATATTATGCAGGTTCCTCAGGCTCATTCCATTTCAATTCTCTTTTAGACTACCCAGCACAAAAAAGGTGTTTTCTGTATTGTTTCTTAGTGAGCAGCAGGTGCTCCTTAATTTAAAGTTTCTGTGACACAATTTTCTGACCTCTCTTAGTGCCAAAAAAGTAACATAAATCCGAACTGATGTAACAAAGCAAGTTAAAACAAACAAAAGACCCCCAAAAAAAAACCCTAAAAAAACCCCAAAAAAACCCCAACAACAACCAAAAAAAACCAATAAAAAAACTCCAACCAACCAACCAAAAAAATACATACACAAGAAAAAACCCTATCACCACAAAAAAACCCCAACAAACAAACAAGAATAAATATGGCACTTTTCAAGATCATCTGTTCCACAGAACAAAGCACATGATAGCAGTCTACATGGTACTATATATTAGCTGGTGAAAGAACTGAAAAAGTCCTGACAGTCAACACGTACAGGAGGTTAGAGGCAGAGAATCAATTGTCATCTAGAGTTGTTGTGTGGAGAAGCCACTGTAAGTAACTGGTCATGAACGGTCTTTTCCCTTGTGTTTGCAAACCATTGTTTTTACAATAACAGGAGTCAATCAGTGTGTTCAGACTCTTTTCTAAAATGAACACTCATATACTGGAAAGTGGAGATCAAGCAAAGTTTTCGTTTTATGACTACGGACTTAGAAATGGTAATTCTGAAACAAGAAAAGTGAGACCTGCCTATTGCCATAACCGTGGGAATTCTTTGAGTATCAACGATAAACGCGTGTCTCAACTGCTAGGTTTGACTTATGTTTTACATCATATCCCCAGCCACACAGGCCCTGTCAAAGCAGGCAAGGAAGCAGGCAAGTGCTCTGCAGATAACTGCGTCAACATCAGACCAAGTTTTGCTCTGGCGCTCTCTGGCTTTCAGCTCTTGCAGCTGTTTCACACGTGTTGTGGTGTGCCACAACAAAGGCTTTATCAGATAAGGAGTGTGTATATTGTCATAAAATGTTCAGCTAGCCACTTTTAACAGTGTACTGCTCCTCAAGGGTCTCATTGCTATAGGCACTTTTGCAAAAATAACCTCATTTGTTCACTCGTCTTTCAGATTTAAACACGTAACAAATGTATTTTAATGTACTGAATCTAGCTTGCTGATTACCCTAGTAGTTTTGATGGTATTTTAGTGCCCAGCTGGGTATGATATTTAATTACTGAACAATCCCTTTGATATTGTCAAGCTACTTGCAAAGTATCCAATTATAACTGGAAAAAATGGCCTGTGGACTTTTCATTTTTTGTGTGTTCTGCAACAGTAAATTCCACAGAGTAAATAGATTTCTTCTCCATTTGTTTTTAATAACACTTAATTTTGTTTTTCTTTTTCATTACATTAATATACATATATATTTAGACGATGTTCCACCCTACTCAGCAATACATTTAAGCTTATGGGTGATTTTTAGCATATGCTCAAGGCTCCTGGGTTTCAACAGGAGTTGAGATTATGCATAAAATCAAAGATTTATGTGCACAGGAGCAGAGTGCTGAAATACAAATTGATTAAGGGCCGTGGCTTTTTTTAACTAGATGCAGATTGTTTGAAAATCGCTCATCAGAATGCATTATAAAATGGACACTAAAGTTTGTGGAAATCATTATTTGTGGAGATGTGCATAAACACATATACCTGCATGTGCTCACAGACACATGCAGAGATATATATTTATATATTTGAGCATACATATGCTCCTAGAAGAGGAAACTGGCATTTATACTTATATGAGTAGAAAATGGATATAATTCTAGATCTAAGAGCTTCCTATTCTTTTTTGTTACCATTCTCTGGCTATTTTGACAAGAATCTTGAAGTAAAGAGCATTACTAGCCTGGGAAGGTGCAGCAGTAGAAGCTGTATAGGTATATAACCACTGTTTCTATCTTTTTATTTTTTTAGAGGTTAGCCAAAGAAATTGGTGACTTTCTTCACACATAACATCATCCTTGATGTTGAGACTTGTTTATTAGCATGATCACAATAAAATAACCCCCACTTTCTAGTTTGTTTGTTTGGGGTTTTTTTGGTTTTTTTTCCCATTCCTCTCCATCTGTGATTGGGTTATTTTCTGATATGTAAAAATTGACTATTTCAACAGTCTCAGTGACCTGACAGATCAGGCAATATCAAAGTGAAGAATAAACTTGGGACTGAATAAGAGGGATGTAACCTCAATGGGTATATCCAAAGCAGTAAATTAGATTTAAGTATAAGAAAGTTTGTCAGGAATATTGTGTATTGGCAGAATTTATCTCATGGATATCTTTGCCTGGAAATGTTACAGGCACTTTCATAGTCCACACAACAATTTTTTTCTAATTTGTTTGACCTTTCCAATAAAGAAAGGGGGTGTCTGGTAAAAGTGTTAGTGAGTCAGAAATAACAAAGCCACCAATCAACCACTTAGAATGTAATAAACTATCATAGTTAGATTCACCAGGAATAATTAGTTTAGTTTAATAACAATAATTTTTGTTTAACTTTTCAAGTCCAGCTCTGATGAGCACTGGTGGCCAAAAGTATGAAAGAAACAAAAGGCTTGGAAAAAAAAAAAAAAGAGAACTGAACTAAACTGGAGTCTAGCATTTTAAGCACTACCTGCAAAATTTTAGTGCAATATTGACTGACAGATCATTTTAGGTATGCATCAGTAATAAGGCTTTGCACAATTAAAATCATGTAGATATCTTATTTTGCCATCTCTTTATCTTCCATGTTTTTTGAAATGCTGCTTCCATAATACTGGGAAGTTGAGGCCTAGGGTTTTTCTGTGTATTAAGGTTTTGACCAAACCTTAGAAAGTACCATGAGCTGGACAAAATTTGGATTTCTTCTCATATTTTGAGATTACATATTTCCTGCAGCTTCCAGGTGAAACATACCTTTCTTGACAGCTTTAATTCTTCTCTCATTTCTGGCATATTTTAGTTAAAAAGCAGGGAACTGCTGACCTACATCGCACAGCCTCGTTTGCTTTTCCCTGGGGTTAAACAGAGAAGTGGCACATTTGTCAGTATAAACTTCCACACCTAAACAGAAAAGAAAGTACATAAGCAAAACTTTGTTAGAAGGGGCCTTCTGAGTGCCTTAAACTTGGGTGACCAGACTCAATGGTGATTCATGGGGTAGTTCTGCCTGCTTTGAAGTATTAAATAGAGGAGCTACTGCGACATGAGCAGAAGCCAGACTCCTTCCTGGAAACAGAGCTAATTATGTGGAAAGAACTATCATAAAAGATCACTGATAATTCACTCTCTAACAGGTCAGCCTATACTGGTACATGGGGTTATTCTTTACCAGATGCAAGACTTTACACTTGCCCTTCTTGTATTTTGTTCTATTTCTCCCTGCCCAACTCTCCAGCCTGTCCGGGTCTCACTGAATGGCAGCACAGCCTGCTGGTGTGTCAGACACTCCTCCCAGTTTGGTGTCATCAGCAAACTTGCTGACAGTGCACTCTGTGCCCTCATCCAGGTCATTCATGAATATAGTGAATAGTACTGGCCCCAGTACTGACCATCTAACCATCAGTAAGCTTGACTAAAAAGCAGAAACTGAAAGAATAAGTCAGTTAGAGACCTTACTTACAACTAAACTTCAAGGAGTACAGCTCTGTATTAATCTGTATCTTTTTCATTGGAAATAAGAATGTTTTATACCGAGTTTCCATGCAAACAGGATCTGAAACCATACTTATGACATAGTGAGCAAAACAATGCAATTTTTTAGTGTGGTGGGTTTTTCCCACTCTGATATACCAAAAAAAATCTAACCTTCATTGATCTAAAAAAGTTAAAGCAAGTAAGAGGAAAGCATATATGGAAAGACTGAAAAAAAATAAAGCCACAAAGAGATACAAATATGTAGGAGCTTTTAATTAGAAAATTTCCTGGACTTGGACACTTCAAAGAAACAGAGTTTAACACCTACATAAATCCCACTCATAATTAAACATTGTCAGAGAGTGAAGTATTGAAATGATCAGACCTTAATGTTACCATCTTTTCCATAGGATTTTTTTGCTACGGGTCAGTCCATGGCAGACAAAACTGAATTTGAGATGGGGAACATGCTTCTGCTGTGCCTATTATTCCTGTTGTGTTTCTGGATTTCCTTGAGGGCTTGACTCCTGGCTCCTCGAATATCTGCTTATTCAGGACACTAATTTGGGCCCCTCTATTGATTAAGAACTCTAAACTTATTTGCTTTGGACCAGCAGGAATGTGTATATAAGGTTCCCTATTAGTGGACCACTGGCAAAGAATCCACCATGTGTCATTGGTGGTCAGAACACCAGAGTGCAGCTTCTAGGTTTCTTGAACCTTTTGCTTCCTCTCACAGGGGTGTGAATGGTTTGACTGCACTGTCCTGCTGAGGAGCAGATGCTGACTGTGCTTCTCCTGGGGCCCCTTGTTTTCCCCTCTAGAAGTTTCAGCAATGTCTGGAGATAATCGGTGGTCTTTCCATACAGCACTGCCCAGCAGATTCCCTGCACTTTTCACCATGGGTCATTCCTTGGCAGAGGGGCTGCAACTAGCCATGGAGATCTGCTTGTCTGTTCAAAGTGGATTCTGGACACAGACGCTCTTCTGGTCCCGTGGCCTGTTGGGATGAGCTGTCAGGACTGCTGAAGAGGGTGGCCTCTGTGATGGCCAAAGCCAGTCAGTCACTCTGGACTGTGTGGGGCTGCTTCCTCCTTGTTGGCACGGCTCGTGATGCCTGGGCCCTCACATGGCTCTCCAATGGCCTCGTCTGCTGCCCCTGTGCCTCTGCCCTCCCCTCAGGTGATCTTGGTCTTGCCGCACTTTGTCATCTTTCATCCTGGAACCTCTCATCCAGCTTCTTGGCATAGGCCTTTCTCAGGAGGTGGGGAGGGCTATAGGGGTCCTCAAAGAGATAGTGGCAGCAGGTCTGCAAAGGAAACAGAGACTTTCCTAAAGCACTGCCACTAGTGGCTCCCCACTGCGCACAGCACTAATTCCGTGTTGGTGCTGGTGCCATGCTGGGAGAGCTTCCTGGCTCCCTTCCCAGAAAGCGGGGAGGGGAAATGCCCTTTTCCCAGGGGCTGGGAAGTGCACACCATACCTGGCCTCGCTCCATGCACTGCCGGGCTATGCTGGTGTGGTACTGCTGCCACACTTCTTCCACCTCTTGACGCTTGGATGAAATCAGCAGCTGGAACTGTTTCTCAGCCCTCTCAGTGCACAGGATCTCATTGCCTAGATGGAGGACACACACACCACACAGGCAACATTAGGTTCCTTGGGCTCGGTCAGGGCAGGAGGACTGGGATGGTGGGCAGCTCTTGCTGCCCCTTCTGCCCCAGCCCTGAACCTGCGCGGGGACACAGGGCTAGCAAATCCCAAGGATGTACCATTCCCGAGGGCTGTGCATGATATACGGGGAGCTGCATCCACAGCTCAGATGGAGTTCCTTCAGCTGCTTTGGAGCCTTGTCCTGGGTGTCTGGCAGGAACCTAAACAGAGACAGAGCAGGCTGAGTCTGTGGGACCCCAGCCTGAGTCGGCTGCTCCAGGATGAGCTTACAGCCCCGCAGCTCTGCCTTCACCAGGAGGTTCAGCAGGAGGATCCCGTCACCAGCAGGGAGGACAACATCTCTGGGGCCTATGATGATACTGAAAGCACTTGCACTACAAGAAGGGCACAGTGTGGCCCTGTGCCCCAGCCACACCGATCCTCCAGGTGGCTCACCTGGCTTGGCTGCCTTCCTTGGATTTACCTTGCTGTCTTTTCTGCCCTGGCACCTTCCTGCACAGAGAAACCCTCTGCTGGGTCAGGAACATGGGATCCAGCACACGCACTGCAAGCACAGGAAAGAGAAGAGCACAAGAGCATCACTGGGATCCTGAGGGCCAGAAAGGGACACCCACAGACCCCCACCAGCACCCAGCTGGGACATGACCTCTGCGGGCAGCTCTACCCCAAGACGCCAACCCTCCCTGTGGCTTTAGTGAAGTCTCAGAGACTGATGCTCCCTAGGTGGTCTTAAGCACAAACCTGGAAAAAAAAAGGAAGCAGGTGGGCAGGGACCTCCGCTGACCCTTGGGGGCTGATGCTAGTGAGCTGCTGGCAGCATCTGTGGGAGCCATGGCCAAGTCCTTGGGGGACACAGCTCATGGTGGGACCTGAGAGGGGGCCCCACAGTCTCCATCAGCCTCAGCCAGTGCTTCCCTTGCCTTCCCGCTAGAAAGCTGAGGATCCTAGTCCGTTCCTCCTTGATGCCCCACAGACCCTCCCACCTCTCTCCTGCTCTCAGGGCCCAGCCAGGCACTGCAAAGCCCATCCTACTCACCTTGGCAACATGATGACCCCCTCTGCACTGAGCCGACTGAACTTGGCTTTGCCTGGAAAGGCCATGATCTCCATCATCTTGGAGTCCTGGAAGGATAAAGGGACACACGTCAGCAGACACCCAGGCCCCGGGCTGCTTGCTTACCAAGGTGGCAAACAAACTGTCCCACTGCTCAAAGAGCCAGAGACTCGGCCCAGCTTGTGGTGTGTCTAGGCCAGGTGGCAAGGCTGATGATGGCAGCCCAGAGGAAGGAGCTGGAGGGAGCTCTGACAGCTTGGCCACAGAGCCCTGAGGAGGATCCCTGGAGAAAGGATGGGGTGACCATGAGAAGAGCTTCCAGCATGTTGCCTGTTGTGGCCAGCTCCAGCAGGCAGTTTTCAAAGAAGGTCATGCTGAGCATTTCACTCCTCACAGCAAGAATGCCAATGCCCTTGAAGGAGAATTGCACCTCCTTCTTGTTGTGAAGGACCTCTGCAAAGAAAAGCAGTATCTTGTGGATGCACTTCTCCATAGCTTCTGGGCAGAAGTGAATCCCTGTGGCAACGTGCTTGAAGTCAAGCAGGCCACGTGGTGTCTCATCTAGAAAAGAAGCACCAAGCAATTAAGTAATTACCACTGCAGTTCAGCTGACCACAAAAGCGGGTGCCATCAGCACCCGGCCCTTGGGCAGTGCCCTGTCTGAGAGAGTTCCCCATTCAGCTTTGGCCACATTTCCAGAATAGACCTCGTGCAGAGATCCTCTTTGCCTCCTGCTGCAAGCAACTGACTGGAGTGTAGGGTGAGCTAGGGAGATGAGGCTGGCTCCCTGATAGGGGCAGGCTGACAGGCCCTCCTATGAGAGCCTACACTCAGCGTACTCCAGGTTGGAAGAGACTTTGCTTGCTCACGGCACAGAGTTGTTGGCACCAAGGCACATGTGCAAGGGCTGTGAAGGAGAAGCCTGCATGTACTTACCAGGAATTTTGGTCTTTGTGCACTTCAGCCGATAAAACTTCTTGAGGAACCTGTATGGCTGGAAGATGAGTCTCTCAACAGGCAAGACCTTGTCCTCTCTTACTGTGGCATGTGCGTACGAGTGCAAAGGTCCCAATGCCGATGTTCACTGCCTGAAAATGCAAGCAGAAGGAGGAACATGGGCAGGGCTGTGCAGAGGCTGCCAGATGACATGCATGGCCCTGGGGATGGTACTTTGTGCCTGGCTCCTGGGGCCCAAGAGGCAGGATGGGGCATGGACAGGACACCAGGCTCACCTTCTTCTCCAAGAGCTGTCTGCATTTGTACCAAGATGCATCATCCCAGATTTGGCAGACCTCTGCAAAGCAAAGGAAAGTCATGCTGGAGTCTGAGTCTGGCCGGTCACCCAGCTCCCTGCCACCCATGGAGGAGACTGTGGGCTTCACTCAACCCCCCTTCACTCCCAGCAAGCACTCACATGGCCAGGGCTGCCCAGCTGCCTGCTTGCCCACCCCCAGCCTCCAAGAAGCCCACCCCCTGCCTAGGACAGGCCTAGGGAGGACAGGCAGCATGGGCAGGGCTGTGTGGAACTAGATCCGCCATGTGACTCGGACACCAGCTGGAGACCTGGGCTACCAAAGCCACCCTTGAGCCCCAAGGCACCCTCAGGCACAGCTCTCCTTGCAGGTCCCTTCCAGAAGACCCCTGCTCTACAGCCCCAGCCTAAGGGTTTGCACAGTTTATGTCCAACAGTGTTCCTGCAAAGGTCCCCTGGGGCCTTACCACTGGTGGTGAGCTCCTTGAGGACTGGGAAGTTGTTGGGCCCCAAGAGCTTCAAGAGCAGGTACTTCATCGTCTTTGCTCCCCTGCACTGCAGTAGCTGGGAAAGAGATGCTCGTCCTGCTACAGAACCCCTCAAGTCCTCTTCTCCTCTTCCTCCTCCTCTTCACCACTTCCCCAAATGCATCCCCAACACTCTCCCACAGCCTTCCCTTGCCTCCTCCTGGCAGGAGGGCAGCTCCTGCAGAGCAGAGCACTGTCGAGAGCAGTCCTGACCTTGCCCAGGCCTCGCTGGGGAGTGTGTGTCCAGGGGCACAGTGGAGACTCTTTTCAGCCCCAAAAGCTATAAAACCTTTTGGTATTTAAATTAGAAGACGTGTGGTCATGAATGATACACCACAAATATATGATGCTTTTTTTTTTTTTTTTTTTTTTTTTT
>JANVCC010009977.1:1096825-1114938 GCA_025345505.1 Todiramphus chloris collaris | reverse complement strand
TTCCAAGTCACTACCTGCTCCAGCTGCCAGCTATCTGAAGCAATTTTAGGTCCAACAGAACAAACAAATGCATAAAAAGCTCTCCAAGGCTGCATTGTCATGCACAGTTGTTTTCTTTTTGTTATTTGCTTAAAATACTGTGCATGTGTTTCATAACAGGCAAGTGCACAACATGCAGAAGTTTATTATTCTCATATATAACTAAGATTGTCTATGTGACATGGGAGAACAAGCTAACGTTGATGGTCTGTGTGTTAAAGTTTGAAAGTGATCACAAATTACTTGGCAAAGCCAATTATTTTTAAATCTTATGCAGTGATGTAGTTTTCATACTTTTCAAACTGCTTTAGTAAAACTTGGTACTTTCAAAGATATTTAAGTATTCATTCCTATCAGCCTCTCAAAGTACAGAATATTTATCAATTTTTCACATAATCACTTTTCTTTCCCATGGTTAAAACTTTCCTCTGCTCACTGCAGATTCCCATCATTGTCCAGATTCCTTGTGTTACTCAGAAGTCCACTTTTGTTGAGTACAGTGAATCAAGATAATTTATATATGGTCAGTTATTGTCTTTCTCCCCTATCCACTTGCTGTTCTTTTAAATATATTTAAAACTGCAGCAGAGATGGTCCTTTTGACTGGAAAACATCTTGTGTATGCAAGTGTTTATAAACAATAACTTTGGATTAAATGTTCTCATTTAAATTAACGGTGGGAAAATAAAAATGTTCTTCCTACAGGAACAGATACACAAAAATTTTATCTGATATGTAGAAAATTTCACTGGATAAAATGAAATTTTAGTGGTTTCAGCTTTTCCCACACTTCCTCTATTTTGTGTCTATGATAACAGAGAAAAAAAAAAATAGGGGAAATAAGCAGCAAAATTGAAATTAAGACAGGAAAAATGAAAATTGTTGAGTCTCATTTTTGGTCCTCCTCCAAGATGCAACTGAAAATTCAATTTTCTTTTAAATCTATACAATGAAACAACTATGATTGCTAAACAGAATCTTTGTCCACATATTTGCAACTTCTAATGTATAACAGTTCAGCAACAATGTCTGGTGCTTTTTAGTCACCACAGACAGAAGGGGGAAAATATATGTATTCTGCATGTGTTTGGCTGAGTGACTACAGAAACTTCCTTCTAATGCTGAGATTAAACTTTAATGGTGCTGTAGAGCATCTCTATCTTTCATTTACATTCTCACAGGAAAGTCACTGGAGCCCAGGTTAAGGATGTCACTAGGAAACTTCCTAGCTTGGTATGATCCTCAGATTATTATCTGCTGCTGGTTTTTCATGTAGTGGTGAGCACACTGAGACTAGTAATATAAGAATGATCAAAAGAGACTTTAAAGCCTTTGGACGACATGATGAGGGTTTCTAGGGCACAAATTATCTTTTCCTCTCTCCTTCCTGTAGCAGGCAGCGACATCAGAGTCAACAGACAAATTCAGATATTAATACATGGCTCTGTAGCTGGTGTCACCATAACAATTTTGTTTTTTCTGACAATGGGATGACCTATACAGCACCAAGATCGCTGACATCTAATGGAAGACACCTTTCTCAAAGGCAGAAGACAGTCTTTTGCACAAAAGATTGCAGGGCTGATTGATTTAAACTAGGGGGAGCAGGATGTATCCAGACTAGATAGAGATGCCCATGGGTGTCGTATCCCAGCACTTGTGGGGCAGCATGCTGATATTTTTGAGAACCAGAAGGTCTTTCACCCCCCAAGGGTGAAAACTATACAACTCCCACTCTGAAATGCTTATACACCACTGCACACAGCATGGGGAGTAATGAGCAGGAACAGGAGATCTATGTTTGGTTGCAGGGCCATGACCTCATTGCAATTACTGAGACATGGTGGGATGGCTCACATGACTGGAATGTTGTCATGGATGGTTATGTAAATTTTAAGAAAGATACACCAGCAAGGCGAGGCGGTGGAGTCACTCTTTATGTGTGTGACCAACAGGAATGCATTGAGCTCTTCCCAGAGGATGGATGATGAACATGTTGAAAGCTTATGGGTGAGAATTAAGGAGCATGCAAATATAGGTGTGTAGTGGGTTGACCCTGGCATGGCACCAGGTGCCCACCAAGCCCTTCTATCACTCCCTCAACCTCTGACAGCATGGCACGTAGGGAGAGAATGCAAAGAGCTGTGGGTTATGATAAAGATTCTCTACTTCCCATCCACAGGCGATGTCGGGCCAATTCCAGGAAGCAGGGCTCCAGGAACATGTAGCAGCTGCTTGGAGGACAAAGTAGAATGCCCCCCATCCTCCTCATGCCCTCTCCCTTTATAGGTGAGCTGATGTCATATGGTATGGAATATCCCACTGGTTAGCTCAGGTCAGCTGTATCCCCTACCCCATCTTGCTCCCCCGGCTTCTGGTGCCGTGTGAACACTGGCGGTCATAACACGGGTGTGTTATCAACACCCTCCAGCTCCCAGTACTGCAGCATGAAGGCTGGATGAGGAAAAGCAGCTCAGTCAGACCCGCTACAATCTCCACCCCTTCCTTATTCCATACCATTTCATTTGCATCATGCTCATGCCCCATGTAATACATACTTAAACCATGTCTATACCCAACCAATCAACTATTATCCCCAGTCTTTAACAGATAGTCCCTCATTCCATGAGCTTCCTTCAGTCAATGACTTGGGTCTCATCTGTCAGGGTGGATGTTCTGCTCAGAAGTAGTATGTCTGATTGTTGGGCTCCAACACTGTCTAGATTTGGTCCTCACTGTACTCATCTATTCCTTTGAGAAATTAATTTTCTGTTATTCCACCTCCTTCCTACAGCATCACTTCCTGCAACATACAACTCACATTCCAGATTATCTTCCTGCTAAGGTCAAATCTCCTTGAGGTACACACCAGGTCTCACTATCCTCCCACATTACCCACCAAGTATAAGCAGGTATCTCTAGGTATATCCAGGTCCTTGAGCAAAGACAATCCCACAAATGGGTTTGCCTTTTCCCAAGGGTGGAGCAATCCACACTGCCTAGTGCCTGCTCCACACTATCTGTTGTGGTGGTGATGTAATTGCCATTGGAGGGTTGGGTCAATTATGTTTTTTTTATATATTTGTATATATTCCATTTTATCATTATTATTTTCATTAAAGATGTTTTATCTTTCTTTTATATTTGCTAAATCTCTCTCCCTTATCTCCTTTCTCTTCCACTTTGGGGAAGGAGAGAGGTTAACAGAGAGAGTCTACCTAGTGGACTGCTCTGATCCTAAATCTTGACATCCTAGTAGACCTTTTTTGCAAAAGTAAGAAAAGGTGTCTTTTTTTTCATACCTACAGTGCATAGAGGAAAAAGCAAGTGGAATTCAAATAAAGCACCATTCAGGATAAATATAAGAATCCTGTGTATGAGAATATAAGTAAGAGTACTGCAATTATCTTTGAAGGGTAAGAACAAGGAAGCACTGAAGTTGACTGTCTGAAATACTTGCAGAATTGTTGTGACTTAGTTCTTTACAAGGGTCTGTCACATGAAAGATATAGAGAAAGCAGATGCAGCCAGGAGCACAGATTAAATGACTTATTGAGATCCTGCTTAGCTCCAAAACTCAATGAAATGATTACAGAAAGCAAGAATTTGCAAATTAATTGAACTACCTAACTATAAATATTCCTGAAATCTTGATCATACAGCCAGCTCTACAATATTTACTGTTTGCTGACATTTGCAATGTATACAGTCCCTTTTTCTAGTAATGCTCTCAGTAAAAGGGAAGAAAAATCTGCAATTTGCTCCATTTTAGTATTGCACAGTATTTCCTTGCCCATTTAGCTTTTAGTGGTAATGTTCATCAATATCCAAAAACATCCATTAAATTTGAATCTTCTGTTCTTAATTCAAGCTATAAAATGTATTAAATAAGATAAATTATTTGAGAAATCTATATTCACAGTCTTTGAGTCACTTCTTTATTTCCATTTCCATTTTAGATGCAACAGGCTACTTTTCAACTAATACTTTCATTTTCACTTTTATTATTTACTTTCCTAAAAAGAATAAATAGCTCCTTCACAGATAATAAGACACATCTGTTTCAGTCCCTTCCTTTTTAATGTATCCTCTCAAGGTCAGCTAAGAATTGAAAAAAATTTGCATGTTTTTGCTTTTGTAATCTTGAGAAAGTATCAGTCCCTATTACAAATTACTCTGTATTCCCAGTAACTGCTGCTCCCAGAGAAACAAGCAAATACTGACACAATTAAGACAGATAAGATGAGCGAAACGAGGGATGGGAAAGACAGAGGAGTAAAGAGTCTCCTAGGAAAAAGCTGCCTGTTGTGTTGTTGTTAATGGCTCTGAGAAGCCAATCTTGAGATTCGAAAGGAGAGGATCAAAAGAAAAAAATGTGACTGCTGGACGTGGGCTAGAAACTTGGGCTTCACCCTGTCCAGGGGATATTCAAAGAAAAGTCCTCTTTGGTGTGGGACATAGGATTCACGTAACACCCTGCAGGGCCAGGTGCTTTCTGTGCAGTTTTCAGGTGAGTTAGGCAGGCTGACAAGCCAGAGGCAGTTTTGGAGGGACATTTTGCTTTTTTTTATTTTGTGGAGGGAGAGGTATAGACAAGAAAGGAGCAGATCAGAGGAATAGCTGAAAATAGGAGGGAGAAGACACCTGCAGGAGTAATGTATTTCTAATTAAATTAATCTCCCTGGCATCTGAAACATGAAGGTAATAGACACATGGCAAGTTTTCACTATCTTTTGCTGGCTAAACACCAAAATGTTTAACGGGTATGTGGAAAATGGCACAAATGTTTGAAAAAAACAAATGCTAATATGAAAGAAAACTAAATGCTACTGCTTTGATACTACTAATAAATAAAGAAGTTTTTCCAGACGGATAAAGGCGCAGTTTTATGCTCTTAAATTCTCTAGGCCTGTTCAATGTAAAAGTGTTTTCCAGATTTACCTGCCTACCTTTTTCCTTAGGGAAAGAGGAAGAGAAGAAAAAGCTGGTTAGTGTGGCTATGAAGGAAAATTTGAGAGATCACAATGGTAGTAGGGATAATCAGGTGAGGAAAGTGTGGAAAAAGAGCAGGTAGGAATTTAGGCATATCATCTGCCTTGTTTTTCATATTCGTGGAGGAAGTTTATTGTAAAGTTTCCCATCTTTCACTTTCACTGTATCATAGGATAGTTCATTCTAGAGGCAGTCTCTGGGAGTGTCAAGTCCAGCTTCCTTCTCAAACCAGGCTCAGTCACAAAGTCAGACCAGGAATTACCACTGACATAAGCAGAGCAGTGTATGTGAAGCAACCACCTCTCTAGGGAAGGTGAAGCCCAAGTTGCGTTTATGTACCTGTGTATGTTTTTGTGTTAATAAAACAAACAAACCCAGAAGGAGACTGGTAGTAAATGTGTTTTTTCCCTTTACCAGCATTCTTCAGCTGGTTTGACAAGTATATATGAAGACATTGTGAGTGACCAAAGATGCCTTTGTCCAAATATTTGCAGTAATATTTGGCTTATATGATAATTTGGCTCAGAAAGACCTAAGACATAAACTCTTTTGCTCTTTGAGTTTAGATGGATATGAGAAGTCTACGAACATATATTACAGGAAAAGGGTCAATAAAGGAATAATGTTGCAGCAGTGGAGCACAAGACAGAAATTTTGACTTTTTTTAATGAGTGACAAAATTTTCAGTTAAATAATAGTCTGAGTGGCTTAGTAGGAAAGGAATTTCTATTTTACTTGAAGCTTCTATTGAAAAGATTATGTGTTCTCAAAGTTAATTTCTACAAATTCTTTTTTCATTTCCTCTGTGACTTTATGCACAGTCTTCTTCTTGTGAAATAAAAATCTTTCCTTACCATAACTGGCATGATCAGCTTTACAGAGATTTTTGGTTTGGGTTACTTTAAAGGATCCATTCGAATATTAAATGATAGAAGAAGGGCTGCTTGTACTCTGCTTGTCACCAGAATCACACCAAGCAAGACTGTTCAACTTGATTATAAGTCAGTTTAGTTACATTTTAGAGCAGTTTAATTGCTTTTGAAAGGTGTTCAATGAGCAAAGCTCAAGGATAACAGGGTACCTACCAAAGAACTGCAACGAATGTAATTTTCCCATTTCGGCATTTGTGCATGCCGGCTTTGGCGATAGTCCTCCAGACATACAGCCTGCAGATGAGAGATGAGCGAATTATATAAAACAGATTGTCTGCCACAGGCTTCTGCACAGCAAAGTGAAGGAAAGATTGCAGCAAACATAAGCTTAGCAACCCTTGCCTTAATATAGAAAGCAAGATTACAGAAGTAACGAAAACACCAACACAGGACTTTGTATCAACTATCAGCCTGCAAAATCCCTGAGGACCCTAATCAGGCCCAAATACTGTAGCTTCCAAGTTGTGTCAAAGCCCTTGCTATTCTGCACCTACTGCTATTAGCACAGATTAAACTTTGTGCACACCTACCTTGTGGCTGTGCAGACATACCCATATAGCACCAGGATTAGTTCTCTTCTCTGAAATAGCACAGTGTGACACCTGCTTCTGGATGCATGATACCACAAAACAATTCAGGGCTTTTGGACTATAGTTGTGTCAGGTCTCAAAGCAAGGAGGTGCAGAGTGGAGGAAGAACTGCTTCTTGATTTCTCCTCTCTGCTGAAAACATATTCCAAGGAAATAAAAACAAACCCACAAAAGTATAAGTCAAAATAAGAGCACATGATGCCACTATTAATTCTCAGTTTCATGAAGCAGCAATTCATCTGACAGATCTCTAGTGTGATCCATTTCAGCTGCTTTCACTACACTGTGCTGCCTTTTAACACTTCCCTGTGGATTTCTGTGGGCCTCAGAATTGCTTCCTTATCTTTGCTAGAGACATGCAACTTCAAAAGATCATAAAATGAAAGAGTGATGGTTTTGTGGTGTTTTCAGCCTCAATTTCAGTTCAGTAACTGTCACAAAAATAACTCCCTAAAAGTGATTGTGTGTGACAGCTTCCATATTTGTTCTACTTCAATGTTCTTTCATATCTAATTTGCTCAATTTAAAAGCTGGAAGATGTATTTTCCTGCTGCCAGACAGCAAGCTCAGCCAGGGACCTGGAAAATCAAGCTGAGATCTTTTTGACTCTTAAGTTGTCTGCTGCTGCAAACTTGGCAGCTTGAACGTAACTGACAATTCTGTTGATGATCTTCAAGGTGGGGTGACACCCAGCTCATTAATCTGTTCTTCTGGTGAAATTTTTGCACTAGCAAGTTGAAGAGATTGGCAGCATTTTTTCTTCTGTTTATTCTAAACCAGTGGCTTCCAATGACAGTTTCCTGTGTGCTTCTTGGTAATGACTGTACACTGACTGGAGAATATCTTTTTAGTTTTGAGTTTTTAGAGGCAAGCAAACCACTGTAGAAGCATGAATTGTATGAAAATCCTGATGAAATCACTTGTACTTGCAGTGGTTCAGTATCACAGTGGCTTTTTGAAGTCAGATAGCTTTCACTCATTCATATCCCACATCCTGTTGTTTTAGTGTACATGCTGGGTACTTAAACTCCTTCTAAAGGTGCCTAGCATCAGTCGGCGGGACCAAATGGTCTCCTTGTAACCAATGTAAAAGGAGATGATGCAATTTCCATTAGTTCTCATTAACAGAGAGTCATGTGGCACTTTTTTTTTTTTTTCTTCCCATCTCAAGCTACCTATATGATACCATTTTGTTGGTTTTTTTGGTTTGGTTTTTTTTTTTTTTTTTTGCCTTTTTATAAATTTTAATTAATTTTTTTATGTTTGTGAGTTTGAGAATTATGAAAAAAAAAAATGGCAGAATAAGAAAAATGTGTGTTTCATCAATAATACCACTAGTTCTGAATAGTACTTTATGGTGTGCTAAAGCTGACTAATTCATGGAGAACATGCAGCTTAGTCCTTCCTTGTGGAGAGACCATCTTGTGTTCCAGAAGCTTAAAAGCATAAGGAGCAAAGCCTAGAAAAGACAGTAATAAACCCAGAAATGAAGCTGAGCCTTCTAAAAGAGTATACTTCTGCTGTTGATCTAGGTTTCGCAGAACAAATGAATTTGGCTGGTAGTACTGAGATATGCCAAGAATTCACCCCTTGAAGAGCCAGGACACCAGCAGTAGCTCTGAGGTCTGTGTAAAGGTTGGGTTTAGGCACATCTTTGAAAATATAGAAAGCTTTCTGCCCAAATATGGGAGTAGTTCGTGAAAGGAAAATTTTTCTGCTCTGTATTTTTTTTCCATATAATTCCCTTCAGTGCATATAGTTGTGAAGGTTATTTTCATGTCTCTGATAAAGCAGAAAAGGTGATACGATAATTATAAATTTCAATATGAGTTGAAGGAGGAAAGAGGGCAGAGCAGAGTATTTATTTATAACATCATTTTGTCCTAATTATATTTTTCCTCCATTGCAAATTCTTAGACTCTGTTGGGGTAAACATATGTAGTTCTTTTACACTGTTATGAAAGACCTGATTACCTCACTTGAGATTTGCCTGATTACTTTTCTTTTTCAATGTAGCCCTTTTCTTATATCTTGTTTTTGACTGTGGAAAAGGATAGAAAAATCATTAATAATTTACTATATATATATTGAAACAAATAACTGAAGAAATGGTTCTTTACATAGTTGTATAAGAACTGTTTATACATGCTTTTGTGTAATTGTATGAACAGCTTCAATGAAATTAAGGAAAATACCTATCCTGACAGAGAAGGCTGAAGTCTGTGTATCACAAGGTGACATCAGATAGTTCTGAAAACTTTCTTTCTAAAGCAATCTCATACCTCTAAATACAACTCTTCTATCTACTTTTGTTTGTATTGAATAAAATTAATTTCCTAGAAGCATTAAAAAAGTATATCCTTGGCTCAATTTCATATGCTCCAGAATATTCACAAAATTCATCTGCTAATGTACAAAATTCATAAATACAGACAATGCCTCAATTAAATAAAGTGTCCAGGAAATACAAGATCATTTTTGTGTGATTATATTCTTTGTAAGAGATCCTTTCACAAGGGTCCAGAACACTTCAAGCTTGTAAATTATTAATATACCTTCTATCTCATTAGCTGTATATTATGGAAATTTACCTAATCTGCTACCTTCAGTTTCATTAAAATAGCAAATGGTTAAAAGTGGGGGAGAAACTTTGCTGTGTCTGCAATTAAATTGGTTTTGTAAGAATGATAGAAGCTTATAGTTTTATTATTTCTTTGACTGTAATTTAAAAGATCCATACAATATGCAGACTAATGAATAATTCATGTTTCATTTATTAGCCTGGTAACCCTATTACTGGCATCATAAAAATGAGGATAATACTTTTTTCTTTTTCATGATGCACTAGAGAGCTGTGTGCATGTGTAAGCATGTGTATGCACATGCACACACAGGTTTTTTTTGTGTTCATGTATTTCAGTTTATGTTTGTTTACGCATACTCAGATTAAAAACAAAGGTTATCTGATCATTTTTACTATACAGTACATACACAAAACTACACTGTGGATAGAAGACTTCATACATACATCATCAGTGAGGACCACAATGCTAAAGCTCATCAGTATGAGACAAGTTTTCTCAGGGGCTGGCATTTTCACACAAGCATTAAGGAGCAGCTCAGCCCCAGACTAATTTTGTGAATTTTTGTGCTCAAAGCACAAAAGGCACCTATTCATCCTTGCTCACACTAGAATAAATAAAGCCCAACAAATGCCTTCCTGAAAGACGGTGGTTGAAAGGAAAATGGAAGATGGATATTCCTTAGTCCTTTCCTGGGTTGTGTGCACTAAAACTGTTGATAATGAGACAAAAGAATAGTTGTTACTAGAGAAAATTTTCCTGAACGTTCTTTGAAGTATTGAAAACTTTACCAAAATAGTCCTGAGCTGAAATATAAGCCAGTTTCCTCAAGCCAGTTTCCTCATATGGACACAGAAGACAACCTGGTCAGTATCCAACTTTCTGATTTTTTGATTAAAAAATATAAATCTGTCAAAAGTAAAGTCTCTTTCTGAAGCAATTCTATTGTAACATCCTTCTATTTTGCAAGAAAAAAATGCAAGGACTATGTATGATTGAACAGGATATTCTGAAATTTTTTATTTTGATGTGACCTTATGAAGTCGGAAAGAATCAGAAGGCAATATTTCAATATTATTAAGTGAAATATTTTCATTAAACCAATGGTGTTTTGTCCTAATACTTCACTTAATAGGAAATTTCTCAGACACACAACTTTGTATCTATTTTCGTGCTTTTCACGTAGATTACAAGTATTGAACCCATGCCACGAATAGGACTTCATTTAGGTTCATAGATGTATGTCTAGAGTTCAAACTCCTAATGTGCTTTGCCCTTCTATCCGCTGAGACGCAATTGCATAGAAGTCCTGAGATACTGCCCTTCTGTTGACCAGCATAAGGGGTTGCAAACTCCTTTCAGCATGTAGGGCAGGAGGAAAAAGAACTACCCAAAGCAAATTGACAAAAGGATGTGCTTGACAAAAGAAGACATTTAACACCTCCATGAGTCTCCATGACCATGTTGCTGCCCCAGAACATCATTATCTGGCAGCCTGCAGAAAACAAGGCTCTTGAATAAATTAACAGGTTTATGATGCTGTTTCATTATTATGGTCATTAAAACACAACTAAAAGAAAAATCTTTAATGAAAGCAGTCAAAATTAACTCAAGAAAAACATTTAATTCATTATTCTTTTAAGCTTATGTCAAAACATTCAGGTTAAAAAAATGTATTTCTTTTACAGGAATAATTGTACAGCCAGCCTCACCTCCAAATGCTGTAATCACAATAATTACTGAGCAATGAGGACATTGCATTCTTGTGTGAGCAATAATGTCACCATTGATATCCTTTCCCAAGCCTTGAATCCACTGTGGTATTTCATCCCATAGCACATGCATGGTGTACAACTACTGTCTCCTTTTGCTGCATTCTGTACTACTGTCTTAAAAACATGTCAAACTCTATCTAGGTAAAAAATTCAAAAGCTGAACACAAACTACTGTGGTAGGAGCAACAACGATGAGCATTAAGTGTTCAAACATGATTTTTCAGTAAAGAAGCTGTAGTCCCCACATCTGTCTTGTAAAGCATGTGTTCTGATTGTAGAGCTGAGATACAATATGTCAATATTGTATTGTGAATACAACTGTCCTCCATCCTGCAAACCTCTAGGCAAACACTGCAGACTTTGAATACCTACCAGCAGATCTTGTTCCTTGCAACTGGAAAAGTTCCAAGCATTAAGCCAAGCTCCTGATTTAATCCAGTTTTATAGGTACTCTTACGACTTTGGGTTACCTACGAGACATCCTCCTCCAAACCATGCAGGTTAACATTGTTTATTGAAGCCTGTTCCTTTTCACTTCAGGAAACCTGGAGTTTTACTTGGTTCTCTGTATGGCTGAAATCTGTGGAGATAGGCCAGAACTGATTTCAAGTCAATGAGATAAAATATTGAAAACAGCAGAAAGAAGCTGCTGGTTTTCAGTTAGACCTCATGTTTAGCTATAGCATAAGCAGCCCTTTACCATTCTCCTAAACCTTTCAATTTATGGCCAACCACTTCAGGAGCCCTGTCTTAGACAAGACAAACTAATACCTGGCTAGTGTGGGATACAAGAATTTGCTACCAGGCCCTGTGCTGGAGAATATGGGCAGGATCTCCACGACTACTCCATTATGAGTGATAATCCTTTAATCTGCACTTTGACTCAAATTTACTTGCTACATAGCTGTTTTGATGCTTCTTTTTCGGTTTGAAGAAACTAGGTGCACTTGAAAGTTTAGTAAATCTTATAACGTAACAGAGCCAAGTTTACTGAAACACCTAAAATCAGGAGAACCTCATGTGTCTGCATCATGGATGGTACAGCACAGTTTGAAGATAAAAGTTTTAGTAATACTTCACATAAAAAAAAACAAAACAAAAAAAAAAAAAAAAGATTGGACAAGACTAGATACAGGCTGCAGGTAAAATGAACCTATGGTTTTATGTCAGAGGGAAATCCTATGTGTCTAGTACCCACTTGAAGCTCCCTTCACCTCACTTCTAGCTGCTTCTGGGAATTAATATAATTCTGTATACTCCCACTGTGAAAACACTGAGCACTAAAAAGTCCTAAATGTCTTTAATGTTACCAACGGGGATCCTGACGAGTGGTCTCTCTCTCTGCTTTGCTGGACATTGAGTCTCTGTAAGCTTTCGTGAAGAGACACCATATAGCCTAGCTCTGTGGAGGATTTCAGGCCTATATGGCAGATTTTTATTACACTGTCCTTTCTGGTAGTTATTGTATTTCTTGTGCAGAGCTCTAGGACCTTGTGTGAAGGGCGCTATATAAATATAGGGATTGGATCAGCTGAGTAATTCTTTTTGACTTCATCAGGCTGTTAATCCTGCATGCCTGTGGTGATAAACCCAGAAAATCCCAGATAATCCTATATAATATTCAGGCAGGGCTGGCAACAGCTATAAATACATATCAAACTGTCAAAAACCATTATCATTTAGACTACTCTCCAGTACCTTCCAAATTACATTAGAATATCTAGGCTTGATTTCAACTCTTCCCCCCCTCCCCCCACTCCTCTTTTCTTCCTTCTTAATGACAGGGTACTGCCTGTAACTTACCTTGCCAGCATAATAATTCATGTTTCCTGTACACCTACTTTCTTACTACAGCAGCATGTTTAGCCTAGTCCTGCTTCCATATGACTCACAGGCACAGTGAGTAGTTGCAATTCTGCACATAAGCAAATAATTTTTGGCAGATTTCAAAACTAAAGCATCCTGCTGCCAAAAGGCTTCTGTTTACGACACAGAACAAATGTTGTTACTACTGCAATTCCAAAAATGTGTCTTAAATACATCCTTTCGTAAAAATGCTGTTGTAGTATTAATGTCTAATTGGGTGTATAACAAAATAACAAAAGATTTGTTTTTTTCATTTTCCGATTTTATCTTGGCTAATAGCCAGAGATAAATAACACTTTAGTCACCACATTACTCCATAGCAACCCTGTACTGAATAAAATCAGAATTAGCCCTAAACTGTTAGTTTTTCTGATAGAATGAAAAGCTCACCCTTCTTCCAAACTGCCCCTCTGTCCTTCTCCCCCTTACAAGGGGAAAGTAGTTGTCAATACAAGAAAGCATGTATCTGGTAACCAGTGTCAAAGGTTAATTACACGTGTGTAATTTGGGGTGTCTCTACTTGGATCAGTGGAAAGATCCCCACAGTAAAGTCAATGAATAGTACTCAGACTTTGAAAAGGGGATATATGCTTTTCACAGAAATATATAAGAAGTGCATGATAACCATGTTTTCTGTGATATTTTTTCACTCAATTAGCTATCCAGAGGTTCAGGAAGGTAACTACAGAGAAAAGCTACAACCAAAACACTACACACCGTCTACTTTTGACAGAGATCAGGTCTTGGAAAAATGCCCTGTTTTAAAAGTATTTGATCCTGTTCTTTCAATTGAATAAAGTTTAGATTTCAGTCTCTGTAACAGAAAGTGTATGTCCTATCTACTTTCTATCTGGAAACTTTCTGCAGCATATAGAGAAATAAAAGAGTCACTTGGTATTTCCTGTCTCATAACCTAAAACATTTCTATAGATCTTGCTTTACTTGCAAGTATCACAAGGTCACAGATGTAACCCCATTTCATGTTTTCATTTTTCCAGCACTGAGCACACTTACTAGGACACATAGTAAAAGAACCATTCTTCTGAACTGGCTAAGGTGAGCCCTAGTTGCAAGTGAACTCCTGCTGTAGGAGGATCCTCTGGTGGTGGATCCTCTCCAGCAACACGGAGAGGATATTAGTCATTGTCAGGCTCTTTCCATACAATCTCTGTTTTCCTGCTCTTTCATGTGCTCTGTGGAAAGTTTCACTATAACAGTAGTGAAAAAGCAGCCAAAAAACCCACTAGCTTGCTCATTTTTTCATTTTCCTGAAAACAGGAATTTGACTGTGTAATGCACTAACATTTGCAGGAGTTGCATTGCAGCACAGTGCAATGCCATGCAATGGAGCCAACTGAGATGTCGTGAGATACCTGAGGTACAGAGAAGCTCAGTCTAAAATATCTCCATGTACTTGTACAAATGGCATGAAGAAAAGGACTTCTGTTCACGCACTGATAATGACATGCATCTCATCACTATCTCCTTGCCATTCACCACTCTGAAATTGCATCTGCACTTGCAGGCACCAAGGGGTCATCACAGGAACAGCCTAGCTCCTTACAGGGAAAAAGCTGTGCTTTGGAAACCGTGTACTATGCCGAAGTGAATACCATTCCACAATATTTCATGATGGCATCTAATTTGCTGCAAATGGTGCTTCCAGAGATATGAAGACAGAGATACCATACTACAGAATAATACACGTCAGTGGTCAGCTAAAGCCAAGATCTCAAGAAACATTTCAACACTTAAGGGAAATAATGCTGTTTAACAGCACCTCCTGTCTCTATTTGACATAGTCAATGAAGCATAGAATAAAAACATGGCTACGGAGAAGAAAAGCAAAGGTGGCTTCCTGTTATGTGAGAGCAGAGAGATAAGAACTGAATTTGTAGTCTGGTTCTGTATGGGATGTGAAATAAGACTTTTTAAGTTAGGATGTTCTTATCTCAGAACAGCTGGGTTCCTCCTTGTTGATGGCATCTCTGAAGAGGCTGTATGGAGAGTGACAATCACTTCAATGTGAATCAAAAGGCAAATCATAACTACCACTGGCTTCAAGTTTTACAGGTCCCCAGTCTAGCAAGCTTCATATTCACTGGCATTTTTTTGAGTAATTGCAATAAGATGAAAAGAAAGGAGATAACATTTACAGGGAGGACTTCAAGTTTTCCCCTTTTTTTATTTTTTTGTTCTGGGTTTTTTTTTTTCTCCTCATGTATGTATTGAAGGCAGTGGTGTGAATAAAAACAAGGCATTGTGCTGTGTTCATTTTCATTTCATGATTCAGACCTCTTCTTTCTTATGAAGATCAGAGACATGTATGTTTGGATTTCAATCCCTTGGAATACTGTCAGACATTTTAGATTTAACTAAACAGAGTGAAAATACATAGATCTTTTAAAAATGCAGAAATTTTCTTTGCACATTCATTTTAGAGAATAGATGTTTTCTGCCTTTGTTTTTCAAATACAATGCATTTTGGACTTTGAGTTCTTAAGTATCTGTCTTTTTTTAGCTCAACTCTCCCTCATCAAACCCATAAACAAAGAAGAGGTTATTATTCCCTTCTTAGAGTTGGAGAACATGAGTACAGAGATTGTCAATGGTTGCATTATATTCCCTCAGGAAGGAAATGATAGCTAGGGAATTACATTTTTTGTTACCAAGAACCTGTCAGCCGCCAGCTGCAGTGTAGATTAAGTATTGCACATCTTTTTTGCCTGTTCATTCATTTTCCAGTTCTGCATCTCTACAGAGTCAGCAGCTGCTTTTTGAATCAAAAAGATAAACCACATCAGAGAATGCATTGAGACAGATTTCTGTCCTTAGGATTGCTTTCTTCCTTCTATTAAGGGTCTTCTTAAACAAGAGAAAAAAAAAAATCTATACATAGTATGCTATTCCTTATGTTTAAGAAAATAATTAGCACATTATTTTCATTATTGATTTTAACACTGGTGTCCTGTAATTGTTATGTTGTGAAATTCCAGTACATTTTTGTCTATCAGAAGACAAAAACTATTCTATTCCTCCTTAACTCCGCACATACAGAGTACATTTAGTTAATTCATGCTACAATGTATGGCTTTAGGAAATAATTCTTCCCAACAGTGTGATATTGGTTGATTTTTGAGTGTACTTGACTATGTAACTGCATCTATGTTCATGCATGTGAAGGTCACAAATGTATTAAACATCACACACAGAAGAAAATGTTTATTGCAGTTTATAGCTGATACTGGTAGCTGGCACACTGTGCTACCGTCTATTTCTAGAGAACAAAAAACTGATTTCTGTAGCCTTCACCAGCCTGTTGCACAGTATTGCTGTGCTTGGTAACAGGTGAGAGTAGAAAGGTGTAACTCAGTCAGTTCTGAAGAATAGCCTGGTACAGGAAGATTTTTATATTTTTACTTTTCCTGCTTCTTTTTTATTTTCTCTGCACTTGTTAGTTTTCACAGACACCTCACTAACCAGAGCCACAAACTATGCCAATCATTCAAAAGGTAGCCAGGCACAGTATTTTCCTGAATGAGTGAAAATGTTAACAGAAAGCAATTGTATGAACCAAGGCAAATTCTGGTGTGAGAGAAGCACCCACAGAGACAAAGAAATGTTGATTTTATTTTCAGTTCCAGTGATAAGATGTCTGCTCAACTTAAGGGATCTGACTGCCCAGTGGGAGAAAAAAAATGAAAAACATGTCCAGCAGTGTGAGAGCAAGACAGAGATAAAATAAGTGAAGTCCTCACTTTAAACCTGTGGCAGTACTGCAAATCTCCCCCCTGTTGCACCCATGAAATGAAGTAAGTGTCTGAAACAACTAGCTTGTTAGAACAGTTCATAATAGACATAGCTGATTGACTGGAATACAAGTACTTCTTTGCCCTGTAGGAGTGCATTATCTTGACTGGCATATTAAACAGAAGCAAGGAATTCAAAGCTAGGGACAGCATCTAATACTAATAAGGCAGCAGGATCCATGAAAGATATGGCCATTCCTTTTGCAAGTCTGCTGGAGAGGAGCAACAAGACCAGCACCACTTGCATATGAAGTGTCCTGCCTGTCTGTTAGGTCTCCTGTTAGCACACACTGCAAGCAAAAGAGCAAAGCCTAAAGCACACTGTGTGCAGTGAGCAGTCCCTTCTTTTGGCCATGGCCAGGATGGGCGGGAATCCTGTGAGGTGACTGGAGAGATGCTGTGTCCCTGGCAGCCGCAGAGTAGTGCAGTGTCACTCTGCACAGCTCCTCCAGAAGTCAGATTCCCCTTCCCCTCAAGCAGCAAGAGTAGCAGCAGGGGACACAAAGGGTCCCTCAAGAACAAACAGTGGCTGATGACAAATCGTTTAGAGATACAGTTTCCCATGCCCAGTGGTGCCACTGTGACATTTGTGCATGACTGCCACTTTCAGAGACATATTAGTTAAGGCAACAGGAATTGGATTAATTTCTGCTGTTTTCAGTGGGCAAAGCAAGCTATGGAACAAGGTAGTTCACCTTGCTGACAAAGACTGTGGGTTTTTTCACCGTAGACTTAAGTGGACTTATATTAGTAATGATTTTCACTTGACTTAAGGACTGATTGCACTGAGTTTTCTCAGGGAAAGTGAAACAGACACACACAGAAAATATAACACATAAAAGGTACCTTTTGGTCTCTGGGATTAGAACTACTCACAAAAAAACTTTGTCCTTTAGGTCCCAGAGAAGACCTAGCAGTGTAATGAAATACCTTAGTTTTACATATGTCACTCAGCTTCTCTCTGTTTTTGCTTTGTTTTCATATGTGAACAAGATCTATGAAATCATCCTTTGTTTGTGAATATTCCTATTAACTTATTTATCCCAGCCGCTAGTTTCCATTATATTTAACACAGATGTTGATGGTCATTAAACTCCATAGGCTTTGTAAAAATAGCTGCTACATTGGGAACTAAGAAGTTCTGCCTATTGAGGAAAGGCTAGAGCATTGACTAGTGTCTCCACGCAGAGAGAAACTAACATTTTTTCTAGACACTAAAGTCACCTGACCACAACACACAAACCCAAAATCACATAGGTACTTCTGGCATACAAAGAGCTGCTTCACAGAGGATGTTGTGTCCTTCTTCACAGGATGACATGACCCTATAAACTGCAGCAATACCACTCAGTTTTATCACTGCTCTTGAAATACCAGGTGTTTTTCTTAACATCAAAAAAACCCACCCAAACCAAATCAAACCAACAAACAAACCAAAACCAAAACCAAAACCAAAACCAACCAACCAACCAAACCAAACCAAAAAAAAAAAAAAAAAAAAAAACCCAAAAAAAAAAACAAAAAAAAA
>JANVCC010009977.1:850410-1096725 GCA_025345505.1 Todiramphus chloris collaris | reverse complement strand
ACACACCACAACCGAAAAAACCCCATCCCCCCTTTGAAAAAAAAAAAAAAGTTGCTTTATCCTTAGTAGCTACTGAGAGAACGTGGGGGTTTTTGATTCTATGATTTTGGAGGAAGCTCAGAAATGTGACTAAATGTAACAAAAAGAAAAGAAAACTAAAAAATATTGGGAAGAAGAAGTGGTCATCTGCATTTGAGCACACAAATACTACGAACTACATTTAAATTCTTATTTTAGAGAAAGCCACCACTGAGTTTTGAGTAAAATCAGCTCCCAGATTAGTGCAGACACCGTTTCCCATTACCACTTGCCTGGTGCCACAAATCTCCATGTTTTTAAGCTTTCATGCTGTGGGGCTTTTACACTGAAACTAAACTCAGACAGACAGATTGCTCCCAAACCATCTGCTCCTTGAACTGCTACGTAAGAGAAGTTTTGGAATCTCTCTCCTCCTAGACCAAAGGCATCGAGATATGCATGTCCCAGCTCAGAATAACGGTATCTGAAAAGGTACCCTTTTCCTATTCAGCATACTGATGTAGTGATAGATCATAGAAAGCACAGTATCTCTGTGATTCAAATATCCCTCTGTTTTCTACATCCTACACAAAACTCCACACACTTGCCTTCATGCCAGCATCCACACACTTGCCTTCATGCCAGCATCCACACACACTGTAACACTTGCTTTTTTTAAACAATATGTGCTTAGAACTGCTCTACTGTCACCATAATAACATTAATATAATCAGCTTTTAAATAAGCCAATTATTCTTTATACAGATAAGGCCTAAATATTAATTAAATGATGTAGCTTAGACATGTATTTTTCTAAGACACAGTGCAGTGCAAATGATAATGCTTACCAATATGTATTCACAGTTGATATGTTTATACGTTGAATTTCATTAATTGCTGTAATTTTTCCTCTCTATTCCCCCTACTTTTTTTTTAGAGTAAGAACATAACCCCATAGTCTTTCTTGGCTAGGTACACTAAGTATCTTGAAATTTGAGTGGATACTTTAAAAAATACCATAAGTAAAAGCAAAATAGGCTTGTCTTTTACAAACATTGCAAATTCTCTAATGTTCTGTGTTTGACATATTACTTTTGTTCACCATCTCCAGGAGTTGTTTTCGTTTCTCTCAGTAATTTATATTCTCATTGTATTTGCTATGTTCAGGTTTCTTTAAAATAAGCATATGTTAAATTATTATTGTGTGCTAAATTAAAGTTAAACACTCCTAAAATCTAGAGTATTGAGGTAAAAGTACTCCCCAGATTTCTTGTAGCCCCCCTTCAGATACTGAAAGGCCACAATAAGGTCTTCCCAGAGCCTCCTCTTCTCCAGACTGAACAACACCAACACAGTCAGGCTGTCCTCATAGGAAAAGTGCTCCAGCCCTCTGATCATCCTTGTGGCCCTTCTCTGAACACGTTCCAGCACATCCATATCCTTCCTGTAATAGGGACTCCAGAACTGGATGCAGTACTCCAGATGAGACCTGCTGGCCACACTTCTCTTGATTCAGCCCAGGATACAATTGGATTTCTATGCTGCAACAGCACACTGATGGCTCATGTTGAGCTTCTCATCCACCAGTACTCCCAAGACCTTTTCTTCAGGGCTGCTCTGAAACCAGTCACTGCCCAGCCTATGTTGGTGCTTGGGATTGCTCCAACCCAGATGGAGGACCTTGCATTTGGCCTTGTTGAACTTCATGAGGTTGGCATGGGCCCACCTCTGCAGCCTGTCACGGTCCCTCTGGATGGCATCCCTTCCCTCCAGTGTGTCAGTCACCCCACACAGCTTGGTGTCGTCAGCAAACTTGCTGAGGGTGCACTCAGTGCCACTGTCCATGTCTCCAATGAAAATGTTAAACAAGACTGGTCCCAGTACTGACCCTTGAGGGACTCCACTTGTCACTGATGGATGTGAAATAGATGTTTTCTTCATATTCTCTACATCTGGACAGATAAAAAAGAATATCTTGTCCCTCTGCTATGTGGTAGTCTTGCTCAAACTTTTCCTTTTTCCGGGGAGACTTTTTAAATCTTGTTTGCTATAGTCCTTCAATGTACTTCATGGTCTTGTTCAAAGCTACCTATAAATAGCTTGGAAAGAGTGAAATTTGTTCTGCAGGTCCTGTGAGGGTCTGAGACCGCTACAGAGACACTGATGGAGGTATTTACTTTCTCAGTATTCCTTAGGTTTCTACTAGACACATCACAAGACCATGAAGAGATCCACGCATTTACTAAGTGGCAAAAGAAAATACCAGCATAAAACTAGAGAGGTCATAGGTGTGCTGAGACCTACTGCAGCTGTAACAAATCCATGCCTGCTGATAAACCACTCCAGAAACCTGCAGCAGTGGTTTAGAATACCAGACTATCTGATCTAATACCTCTTGCCCGAGACCCATCCATCTGGCTCAACCTCACGCTTTCTTTTTCCTATCGTCCCACCCATTCCTGGCACCCACTATAATTTGGTAGAAAGAACAGACTGAAATCTTCCCTCTTCCAAACTGGATTGTTTATTCCCACTCAGAAAATAGTAATTGTATTCATATGCAGACAAGTACACACACACATACAAGTGTATATACTGAGAGACATATTTACACATTTCAGAGTTAAGTTGGGATTTTAAATGAAATTTCATATTGACATCACTGCACTAAGAGAAATTTGTTTGTTTATAGATACTGGGGGGAAATCACAAAGTTGACACAATTAAATCTGAAATTAGACTCTAATTTTAACATTCTTCAAAGTTAGAATACTTAAAACTACACACTACAGATAGTTCTATCAGATTTGAAAACATGCCCTCCCCCAGTCTTTAAATGTTCATGTATTCCAAACAAGTAGCAGTAATAGAAGTGTTTTTTACCAGGGACCTCAATCCAAATCCATTGAAATAATCAGTATTTAGACAACATTGTTTAACATATACTTAGTGACAAAATTCTTCATGAACATACAGTAGTTAATACAGCTGCATAGACTTCACAGAGTGGCACAGTATCCAGCTTGACAAAAATTAGAAAACAAGAAACATTTATTTTTTGTTGAAAGCCTTTATGGGATGTCTGCTCAAGGCTTCTGAAATTAATTTTTTGGGTCTCCATGTAGTAAGCATCTATACTGTTTTATTGATTGGTATATAATGCTTTGCTGCTTCCATTTCCATTTAGCACACTTGAAAACAGTAATCTAGGTTATAGAAAATGATGTTTGTATATAGTACAATTAAATGTGAGCCTTACATTCATGCCACCTTATAAAAATAAGAGAAGTTAGGTTCATAGAATAGAGGTGAGACAAATTTAAGGTTCTCATGGCAACGCAGCAGGGTACACAAGACTAGCATTTCTACAATAATAAGGCCATGTGAAAGAAAATACAAAGAAATTCAAATTAAGGAAGAAAGGTGCTAGTACAGAACAACTTTTGAACTTTGGTGAGTGCCACACTGCATTTTTATCATACATCTGTGATACTTTTCACATAAGTAGCTGTAACTGAGAATGACAGAGTTTTCACTCTAAAATATTCATCCCAGGGGCACTTTGGCAGCTGCAGTACATCAAGATATTTTTGTTGGTACTCTAAGAGCTACTAAAGTAGGAAAATGTCACTTTCAACACTTGAAAGGCCAAAGATGAGAGAATTTTTTCAAATGGTGTAAAAAAACATATGGGGAATCCATAGGTTTGGATAAGGCTAAAACTAATAATTTTCAACAGAAACTACCAAGACATTTTAGAAATTGCAATAAAACCTCCATTATTTCATGTGCCATCATAACACTGCAACAGATTACTGCAGAAACAAAAATACCCTCAACTGTTTTCAGGAGCTGTGACAAATAATGTTTTTACAATGTGTTTAATTAATTTTTTTCCTCTTGTCTTTCTAACAAAAATATTCTTTCTTCTTTCTTATGTTGGCCCCTCAGGGTTAATCAGAAATATTTGTAAACTGAAACGCCTTCAGGGTAGAGTTGTGCTGGCTTTTTCTATTGATCACTGCTCCAAAGAAGAAAGACAAAGCCAAAAATTCCTGTTTGTGCTTGGCTGGCCCAGTTGTAGGCCTACTCATGTTGCATCTTTTGCTGGATGTATCTCTCTGAATAGTTGGGTATTCTGGTTGTAGGAAGTTTAGCAAAGAAGGTCTGTACAAAACCAGCAAACTGTCTTTGTATAACCACACATCAAGGCTAAGGGCTGTATTTGGCTCTGGAGTTATCAAGAATTTCAAACCAGGGAAAGTAGAAATCCTTCTTTTTTGTTTTACTGTCTGAGGTGGATCTCTAGCAAAGCTTGCAGTGTTAAAAACAGTGCAGATACTGTAAGGAAGCAGATCCTTTCCACTATACAGTCACAACAGCTACTGTTTGGGTGATAATGGCATTCTTCATGGCTTTTTTAGACCACAGTCATAAAATTACCTCTTCCACTGTTATCCTTTCTGCAGGTGTAACATTACTTATTTCAGGGAGAGAAACATCCTGCCATTTCTTATTCCAAAACAAAACTTTTGAAGGAAGAACCTGCTGTAAGAAACAGTCTGATGTGAAGGATTTCTTTAAATTCAACAACTAAGTTTGGGGTTGATTTGAAAACAGATTATCACCCAATCCATGGCCCACTGCACACCAGGATATGTGAAATGGACCCCAGGCAAAATTTTACCCTTGTTTTACTTTAGACACAGTGGACGTGTGGTGTGGTTAAAACAGTAGAGGAAGGGAAAATGAAATAAACCTGGTGCTCAAGCTCATATTAGGAAAATCTGAGATTTCATTTTTCCTGATAATTTTTAATCTAGTCTCCATAATAAGAAGTTTAGGAGAAGTAATGTGTTCATTCTGTGAAAAAAATAAAAAAAAAACCCAACAAAACCGAGAGATGATTCTAGGACTCTAACCTTTTCCTCAATAGTCTTGCCTGCTGCTTCTGTTTCAAAAGTAGTTCTAATTTTCTATTTAAGACTATTTAATTTTTAATATTTAATTTCCTGTCTCCTTATTTCCTTCATCTCCTACTTAGAATTTACCAGTTCCCCATGAAAAGCTATTTCACTCTGATAAATCACACCACACAACTGTTACGCAGCAATTTTCTTCTGCAGACCTTCAACTGCCTTACAGAGGGAAGCAAGTTTTGGTACTGAGGTGTGTGATATCAACAGGGAGAAGCACAGTGTATGCATTGTGAAAACAAGAAATAGAAAGAAGAGGTCGTCTGTTCATTCTCCTTTCACACTAGGGATTACTTTCTGTGGTATTGCTTTCGTGTAATTTATCTGCAGGTTTCAGTGTTTCAAGCAATAGAGAGTTCATTGAGGGGTTTTTTTTGGACATACTGATCATGCAACCCATGTGGTAAACTTACCTCATCTGGCCTTCTGTTCACTCTCCACTAATACTTTTTTTTTTCCTTTTAATGTTCTAAATAACAGTTCTTCATTACCAGCGCCTATCCTTTTATCTGTGTAGCAGTAACTCTTTCTTCCACTAAGGAAATGCATTTTTTGTCAAGTCCACATCTGATCTAGCTGCACAACTGTTTCAGTGTGTGTTTGCAAGTTGTGATTCAGACCCAAATAGGGACATGCAGTCACAGGCTGGCAAACAAATCTGGGAGTATCTGCTCACATCAGTAGATGTGACTGAAGAACATCCTTTCACTGACAACCAGCAAAGACAAGACTTATTGTCATGATGATTATTTTTCCCACTGTATTACCAAATCCTTGCACATCAAATTGCACTTGAAATTTGCACTTTTTGTATATAAGGTAAAGACATTAATGTGACCAGGTAACAGCTGTGACTGTTTTGCCTAGGAAAATTTTTGCCAATAAGGAAAGTTCCTTGTACAGATCTAAAACCAGTTTTAGCTGTCAGCTCAAAGGATTCTGTTTGGTTGTGAAGGAGTCCAAGCTGCCTCAGAAGTAATTGGCACAGAGGCACAACTCCTCCTGGCACCTCAACTACCAGTGCTGGGGTGGATGCTTAACGGAAAGATTCCTTCCACATCACACCACCGACGCTACTTGGAGCACATGGATTGTCCTTATCATGCAGCGCGCCTGTATTGGAAACTCAAATTGCCCTGGAATCTTGGAAATAATTATGAACTGGCTGGAAGGTGAGACTTTCAGGTTATCTTCTGAAGAAGAGGAGGAGAGAGTGACACGTGCCGAGGAAGCACCCCCATATAATGAGCTACCAGAAAGTGAAAGACGATATGCCCTCTTCACTGATGGTTCCTGCTGAATCGTAGGTGCTGGCCGGAAATGGAAAGCTGCTGTATGGAGCCCCACACGACAAGTTGCACAAGCTACCGAGGGGGAAGGTGGATCAAGCCAACTCACTGAACTCAAAGCCGTCCAATTAGCCCGGGACATTGCTGAAAGAGAGAAATGACCAAACCTATACCTCTACACTGATTCATGGATGGTAGCCATCCATGCCTGTGGGGCTGGCTGGAAAGATGGAAAAAGGCAAACTGGCAGCATAGGGGAAAACCAATCTGGGCTACTGCTGAGTGGAAAGACATTGCCACTCGGGTAGAGAATCTACCTGTGAAAGTCCGCCATGTAGATGCCCATGTTCCCAAGAGCCAGGCTAATGAAGAACATCGTAACAATGAACAGGTAGATCAGGCTGCAAAAATAGAGGTGTCCCAGATAGACTTGGATTGGCAACATAAAGGCGAGTTGTTCTTGGCTCGATGGGCCCATGATGCCTCAGGCCATCAGGGCAGAGATGCTACCTATAAGTGGGCACGAGACCGAGGGGTGGATTTAACCATGGACAGTATCTCCCAAGTTATCCATGACTGTGAGACATGTGCCGCGGTCAAGCAGGCCAAGCGAGTGAAACCCCTATGGTATGGTGGGCGGTGGTCCAAATACAGGTATGGGGAGGCCTGGCAGATTGATTACATCACACTGCCCCAATCCCCCAAGGCAAGCGGTACGTGCTCACCATGGTAGAAGCCACCACAGGATGGCTGGAGACCTACCCTGTGCCTCACGCTACTGCCTGGAACACCATCCTGGGCCTTGAAAAGCAGATCCTTTGGAGGCATGGTACGCCCGAGAGAATTGAGTCTGACAATGGGACTCATTTCAAGAACAGCCTTATAAAGAGCTGGGCTAGAGAACATGGCATGGAATGGGTGTACCATATCCCTTACCATGCACCAGCTGCTGGGAAGGTTGAGCAGTGCAATGGGCTGCTTAAAACAACACTGAAGGCACTGGGCGGGGGGACTTTCAAAAACTGGGAGATGCATTTAGCAAAAGCCACCTGGTTAGTTAACACCCGAGGCTCCAGCAACGGAGCAGGCCCTGCTCAGTGTGACCCCTTGCAAACAACAGACGGGGATAAGGTTCCAATGGTACACATGAGAGGTATGCTTGGGAAAACTGTTTGGGTAAATTCCGCGTTGAGCAAAGACAAACCCATCTGTGGGGTTGTTTTTGCACAGAGACCAGGTTGAACCTGGTGGGTGATGCAAAAAGATGGGAGAGACCCGATGCATACCTCAAGGGGACCTTGTTTTAGGGTGAACCACCCATGGCATTGCACTTGTATCCATATCTGCATGTATATACGTATATAATTAGAGTAATGCATGTATGTACATAGTTTAAAGGTTTTTTAAGTTTGATGTAACATGTATGAAAAAATTCGGGGTGGATAATGTTGGGGTTTTGGGGAGTTCCTCTGTTTTCCTTTCTCTCTTAAAGAATTTTCCCATCCTTGTTTGTCAGGGAGGTAAATTGCTGTACTTAGGAGAGACAAAAGGACCTGGCCACAGGGGGAGGGGTCCAGCCAGCCGAATAAAGGGGGTTGGGTGGAGGCCCTGGGGCTCTTGTTTTGCTCCCTGCATTCGAGGAGGAGAAGCTGCCCTCGTGGTGCGGAGAACTCATCCCCGCTGCGTCCCCTGCTCTCCCTGCTGCCTCACAAGGATCCGGTGGGACACCGGGATCAGCTTGGAGAGAGGTCGTCCTTGCTGCATTTCCTGCTTCTCCTTCTGCCCCTGCTGTCTCCCGGGAATCCTGCTGGACACTGGGATCGGCTGCCCAAGGGGGTTTGTGATGCAGGCTTTCTGTCAGCCATTGCCACGTGAGGCCTGAGCTGGCTCCAGAGTGACAGGGATACCATTGTGCTCACTGGGAGCCGCCCGAGAGGTTGGGACTGGGTTCCTGGTGCTGTTTGTTGTTATTACCATAGTTATTGTTGTTTGTTTCCCTTGTTTTTTATATATATATATATATATATATTTAGTAAAGAATGGTTATTCGTATTCCTCATCTTTGCCTGAAAGCCCCTTAATTTCAAAATTATAAGCATTTGGAGGGGAGGGAGTTGTATTTCCATTCCAAGGGGGACTCCTGCCTTCCTTGGCAGACACTGTCTTTCAAACCAAGGCATTAGTTCAGAACCATAATAAAGATTTCCATTCCTTACATTTATTGGAGTCTGTTATGATTAAGGGAATCAGTGACCAAAAGGACTTATAAAGATTAAAATACTGACATTAAAAAAGTATTCTCACATTGTAGTAGAAGGGCATGGGCAAACACAAACTATTTACCTGACATTTAATTTCAAACAGGGAAAATGCCACAATGATTGAAGTTTATTTACTGAAGATGAAGGAGGAAGAATGTGTGTGGAGGCTAGCCTTTAAAATTTGAAAATAAGTTTGTTCTTTATTTAAAATAGGGAAAAAAATTGGTTTGTACATATTGTCACCCTTGATAAATTTGCAGATGACATGAAATTAAGTGGGAGTGTCAATCTGCTTGAGGGTAAGAAGGCTCTGCAGAGGGATTTGGACAGGATGGAGTAGTGGGCTGAGGTCAGTTTTATGAGGTTGAGCAAGGACAAGTCCCAGTCATGCACTGTGGTCACAACAACCCCATGCAATGCTACAAGCTTGGAGAAGGGTGTCTGGGAAGTTGCTTGGTGGAAAAGGACCTGGGGCTGTTGGTTGACAGCTGACTGAACATGAGACAGCAGTGTGCCCAAGTGTCCAGGGAGTCCAATGACATCCTGGACTGTATCAAAAATGGTGTGACCAGCAGGAGTATGAAGGTGATCGTGTCTCTGAACTTGGCAGTTGTGAGACCTCACTTTGAGTATTGTGTCCAGTTTTGGACACCTGTGGTGGGTTGACCCTGGAACGGCACCAGGTGCCCACCAAGCCCTTCTGTCACTCCCCCCGACCCCCTTCAGCACGGCACGCAGGGAGAGAATAAGACGCAAAGCACAGGGGTGTGGGTTATGATAGATAAGATGTTATTTTCTACTTCCCATCCACAGGCAATGTCGGGCCAAGTCCAGGAAGCAGGGCTCCAGGAACACGAAGCAGCCACTTGGAGGACAAAGCAGAATGCCCCCCCATCCTCCTCCTGCCCTCTCCCTTTATAGTTGAGCTGACGTCATATGGTATGGAATATCCCACTGGTCAGATCAGGTTGGCTGTATCTTCTCCCCCATCCTCTCGTGCTGTGTGAGCACTGGCAGTCATAACACGGGTGTGTTAGCAACACCCTCCAGCTTGGGAGGGGCTATGGAGAGTGATTGGGCTATGGAACAGGCTGCCCAGGGAGGTGGTGGAGTCATCATCCCTGTATGTTTTTAAAAAATGAGTAGATGTAGCACTTGAGGCTATGGTCTAGTGGTTAGGGAGATGGTGGGATGAGGGTTGGACTTGATGATCCTAGAGGTCCTTTCCAACCATAATAATTCTATGATTCTATAAGTAAAACCAAGTCATGACTCTCTAATGGGTATGTCTAGATTGTGAATAATGTATACTGAAGCCTTTCCTTCACTCATTTAATCGCAGACATGCTCAGTCCTGTTTACTATGTTCAGGACAGGATAGGAGCCTTGAACCTGCATCTCTGATATCAGATCAGGGTCCTAAAACAGATACAGACTTACTGGCTGTTTCTGAGTGTTTCACAGACATATGTAGTCAAAGAAATTAGGTGTAATTTGTGTCAATAGAATATAATTTTCAGTTGCTTCCATTGCTTAGACAACATAAAAATCTTTCTAGTGAAGATTTGGCTAGTATACTTTTGATACAGTTCTGAAGAGCATTTCAACCTCAGAGTAAGAGCATATTTTGTTTCATTATCACATGTCAAGGTCTATATAGTTTCTCCCTCAAATCATATGTTGGCCACTAAACAAAAAATAAAACCAATTTTCTTGCTTTTTTTTGTTTTTCTTTTTCTTGTTCTCATCAGTTAGAACAATTTATCTAGTCAGGACATGTAATTTTTTCTTCATGAGTAATGTATTTACCCTTTGAATTCATGCAGCTACTCCAGGGGATACACTTTTCTGAAGTCACTCAAGGCTATTACTGTAATCTCCCATCATATTTTCTAAGAGATGAACATATAGTACCTGCTAATTGACAGAACTGGCTTTCAAGAAGTCAGAACAGCTTTTGTCATGGTGTTTCAAATGGTGTTTAATTCTCTTTCTGTTTGACTCAGGTTTGACCTTGGACTGAAATTCCTGATTTCTGAACTGCTTAATAATCCACTGTATTTCACTCCTTCATCTTCTTCAGTTTTTATATAATGGAGACCGTTAATCACATTAATCCTGCACTCTACAGACCTTCTGTGGGGGCACAATTTATATGAATTTGTTTCACCTGTAGATGCCTGATGTGGATTAGAGTAGACTCATTGCTTCTGATTTGAGTTTGAACAATTTATCTGTATGCTGTGGCCAGATGTAATAACTGACTGTTGTCCATACAGTAGGCCATGCTTCTTGAACCATCCATGATTTAAATATTAACCTAGTAGAGAAAGACATCTCTACCTTTCATGAAACACTGCTCTGGTACTGATGGGGGGAGCAAGAAAGCTTGATCGAGTTCTGCTTTCTGTTGATGGCCACATAAAATGTCCTTCTAAGAACATCATTCCTCTGCAGCCCCTGTGCTGCTGCCACATACTGCCGCCTGAGCAAGTTTCACACCTTGCCACAGATCAAACTTCACCTCCTGTAAGCATTACTATGGCACTGAGGTTTGCTGTCAACCCTATTCTTATGCCTTCCTGGGCTGCCTCATTCTACTTACTGGGCATGTGTCAGTTTAGGTGCTGTTATTAGTCCTATCCATAAGAGAAGGAGATAGGAAGATGATTAGGCTTCTTCACGCAGAGAAAGAATGCCAGTCTGTATGCATAAACCACAAGGAAATAGCTTTGCCTTGGATAATATGCCATTTATTCGGTATTACTATCTTCATTCATCTCACTGAATGACACGTAGCAAACATGGCAAGAGTTCGCAATACAGTGTACCTGTGTTATTCTGCTGAAGTGTCTGAATTTAGGCAAGTAAGTACAGTGAACCTTACTTTCTGAGGAGGCAGCCATCTATGTCCCCATTTATGTCACCTGTAACTGTATCTTCAAAGAGACACAGTTATAAAATAGCTTTGTACCTTTTCATACCTTTTATTTTGCTGTCAAGAAAAACAGCTTTCCTGTCCCTGGTGACCCTGTGTGCAAGTTTCAAATGACTAATCTGACTTCTTGATCTGACTTCAGTGGAAGCTGGGGTTATGAAGTTCCACATCCAAACAGGGATTTAAGTGTTTTCATTTCTATGCATGTGCATCTGAAACTTTTGGTTTACTCATTATATTTACATTGTGATCTGAAAAGTGTCATGTTAAGCATAGTCAAATCTATTACATGTAAATAAATATAGTTTTAAAACCTGCTATTTATCACCTTTATGTTCATCAGTTTTCCTAACACTCTCTATTCCATTTTTATCTACCACATCTCTCTCTCTATGACCAAAAGAGGAAATGGCCTCAAGTTGCACCAGGCAAACTTTAGGTTGGATATTAGGAAAAAAATTGTCATAGAAAGGGTTGTCAAACACTGGAACAGGCCACCCAGGGAAGGTGTGGAGTCACTATCCCTGGTGGTATTTAAGAGACATGTAGATGTGGCACTTAGGGACATGGTTTAGTGGTGACCTGGTAGTGCTGGATTAATGGTTGGATTTGATGATTGCAAAGGTATCTTCCAACCAAAATAATTATATGATTCTATATTCATGGAAGTGCAATTATCTTGAGGGCACGCTAGGGATAAGCACCAGTTTATATAGAGGAAAGATGATTAATCTTATGATGCTTAATGATAATTAAGGAGATACAGTCAAGATGTAAAATAAAGGATGACACAGAGAAACCTAACTCTGTTCTGTTGCTTTTATGAAACATCAGGTGAAAAACGCACTCACAATGAAAAGTCAAGTATTGGAGGCTTGTTGGTAATGCCTCACCTCCCTCTGGTTAGGTGGTCTGCAAGCTGACATTTCAAGACTTAGTTATAAAGTCCAAAGTATGACTAATCTTTCAACAAAACAAAAGGCTCTGAGGGCTGAGACAAAAGCTTAGTCCTTTGCAGCAAAATGTAGTGGTGTCAGAGGGGAAGGGAAATGAAGCTGGTTTCATTAGAAAGATTTCCATATTATGTCAAAAAGGCCCCTGAATTATGATATTTGTTCTCAAATCTAAGGAAAAAATTGGATTTCTCTCTCCATCAGTGTTAGGTAGCTGTAAGGATCATGTTCTGAGGAGATTGCTAGTTGAACAAACACCTCTAGGAGGAAAAGGGATGTGAATAGCCACAATCCAGCTGTCCCTGCTCTCAGTACACCCTCAGACCTGTCCAAATTGTGTTTATTGTTACTTTGGGGTAGAGGTGGGATCCTGAATGGGAGATCCAATGGCTGTCTGAAGTTCAGGGACTTTCTGGACAGAGTTTTTAGATTGTATAGCAATGTGTGTGCCTGGAGCACAGACACAGTGACTAGCTGTTGCTTCTGCTTCTTTCTCCCACCTTCTGTTGTGTAAAAACAGAAAAAAACCCCACTTTTCCAAATACATATCCCTTTGGTATCTAATTCCTGCAACTACCTATCTGCTGTACTCAGTATAATCTCTTGGCTAAAAATCAGAAAACTGACTGTTTCACATGGACAATCAAACAATCATATAATACTTATGAAAACTGGAGCTTAATCATAAATCATAAGAAATCCATAATGCAGCTATCACATGGGAATTAATTGCAGAATAGACTTTAAGCAAGTCCTTCCATAAAAGGATTAAGTGATCACATTTCATTTCAAAGGTCTTATCTACCATTCAAAACATGAACATATTGTAGGCTCTTTACACTAATGGCCTCTCTAGTCCACTTTGCATTATTTTGAATAAAAATGTACTAGATTTTCTATAACTGTTCATACAAATACCAGTCCTGCACAGTAGGAATGTAAGTAGATATGTTCTACAGCGTAACTTTGGATAAGGATGTGTCTGAAAAGTAAGTTCTAATTACTAAGTCAGTGAGAAGGAAAAGAAAGTAAAGGAAAGAATAGCCACTGAAAACTGAAAACAAGGAAGAGATGATGAGAAAACTTGTATCTTTGCATTGTCAGTATTTCTGTGTGAAAGATTCAGTTAAGGTGAACTCATCCTTCCTCGGTAAGTGGGATTGGTATAAAACTGTCAGGTGTACCCATGACAAATATTTTTGATCAGCAGGTCAAAGTACAATTGCTAACATTAGACTAGGGACAAGATGCCCCTTTTGCACCTTTCAGAAGAAACATATGCTTGTTACCAGCGGGTGGCCCAGCTTCAAGAAGCCCTTGAGGAAAGGGAGAAGCCCCAGCAAAGAAAACATACACAGCTACCTGAAAGACAGGAATTACAGAGAAGACAGAAAGTGGATCTTTCTAACACAACAACAACACAAAGCCATATCAATGTTGTCTAAGAAGCAGGCAGTATTCAACACTGCTGAAGAGCATGAAGTAAATGCACCATGTATCTTGCAGCCTTCATTCTCTGTTGACAATTGCATATTTAAACTGTCCAAAATGAGCACCAAATCACAAGTGCTTACAGTGTTGCCTGCAGAAGCAAGGCATATCTTCTTCCCAGAGCACAGGCTGGATGAGAGAAGAACAGATGCTGGTAGACATAACAAGTATCCTTGATAAAATTCCTACTGCCAAAAGGAATTTCACAACTGAGTGACACTCTGCCAGATACAAAGGGAGAGGGAAGGGGAAAAAAGTTTTCCATTTCTGCAATATCCGTATAGATGTACAAGAAGGAGAAAACATGTTTTCTATGTCCCTCGTCTGTCTAGATCAACAAGACTAATTTATATCCAGTAGTCTTTGTCTAGCCTAACAGATCAAAAACCCCACAGGATCTTGTCCATGTTGTAATTGTAAATAAATCTATATTATAGGGACCACAGATCACCCTCAGGACTGCCATCCCATGGCTTCTCTCCCTTCTTCCTTCACAACATTGAACTTTTTTTTTTTTCTTTCTTCACAGAAACATCCTGAAAAAATGCTGCCCCAGCCTAGCCTGCTCCTGCTCCCTAGTGTTGGGATAGACCAGGTTACCAGGCTACCAGGTTCTGCCGTGGCACAATAACCTGAAAAAAGGCTGAACCGGTAAAACAGGCATCATTGTTCTCTATAAATAATTCTGTTTATTTTCTGTATACGGTGGTGGTGAATTTGGGGCAACAAGTGTGAGTTCCAGAATAACAGTGGCCTTACTACAAGGGAACATTTTTATCCCCACACGTTTGGAAGATGAAGATATTTTCAGTTTCACACTTGTCTTTGCTCCACATCCTCCACACATTATGAACAAATTCTAGCAGCTGTCTTTTATTTCACTACTGGAAATTGCTGAGTTCTTCTAGAATTTCAAAGACAGAGCCTCAGGTTATGACAAATTTTATTTATTAATGCAAACAAGCATAAATGCCAAAAACCTCTTAGCTCTGTGGAATTGTGAACATCCTAATTTTAAAACAATGACTAGAACCAACTGAGAACACTGGTGCTCTTACACAGATGTGTAGGTGTAACATGGATATTATAGCACAGTGTTATTTCCTCTTTTAACCATTTGATCTGGTGTGCAATTCTGTTCTTTTTGTTTTGGAGGGAAGAACCTTTCTCTTTCAAAGAGATTATAAAATTATTATAATTGCAAATCTCTCTTTAGAGGAAGCCCATGCAGCAGGTAGTCTCTCACACATCTGAATTATTGATCTCTCTCTGCTGGGCTGCCCAACATTTTCTTGGAAGAAACTAAGGGTGAGGCCCTTCACATCCAGGAAACTGTGGAATTTGGAGACAGCAATACTGCTGATGATTCATCTGCATATTTGGAAAATCCAAGTAATTTTTATGTGCACCTTTTGTGATGCTGAGAGCTGATTTAGTTCTTTTTCCTGATGCTCCCTGAAGTTTTCTTTCCATTCTAACTGTGAGAAGCTATTCAGGCAGGCAATTTTACTCATTTAGTCAGCAATTATTCAGAAATTTCACAGCATTTATGTTCATTTCATGCAATCTTACACAAACACCTGCTAGTATACACTGTTCAGGGTCACTCTGACATTGTATAAATTCTCAAACAGAAAAACAAAGCCAAATCAACAGCTCCTAGTGGGAATGTCTCCACAGTTCACTTTAACAGTCTCCACTGTGCAGAGCTGGCACAGAAATAAAACAGGTCTTCATAGGCAAGCAATTAATGTTTCATAATATCTGAGAATATGTTTCCAGCCCTCAGATGTTCATAGCCTTTCTCAGACAGGAAGACAAATTGTGTTTTCCCTAAGATGCAACACTTCTATCTATAGCTCAGCTGACTCAGAGGGTCTTACATAAATTCTAGTTTGGACAAGCTAGCCAAACAAAAAATATGTTTTAAAAATTTGTTCACAGTTATATGCTATAGGTTTGGGTTTAGGTGGGGATAGTAATGCGGTTTCTCTGTTTTCTTGCTTGTTTTACAAAAAAAAAAAAAAAGAAAAAAAGAAAAAAAAACCACACAAAAAAAAAAGTATGTATTATCAGGGGTTTAAAACTATTTTTCTCTAGCAAATCACATCCAAGGATGGATCACCATTGCATACTGCAGTGTAGAGCATTGGCAGCCAAATTATTCTCTGCCTATGTTCCATCTGAGATCATCCATGTTTTGTGCTACCACACATCCCTCAAAGACAACGCTGGCCCAGCTCAGGGCCCACATCATCCCTAAGCCAGACTGTTCATATGTCCCATGGTGTCTTGACCTTGGCCAGGACCCACACAGTGGCTTATTCATTCTTCCCTACTAACATAGCAAGAAGAGGAAGAGAACCAGAATAGCAAAATTGAGAAAAAAATCAGTTGAGATCAAGGCAGTTTAATAAGTGAAGAAAAGAAAAATTCCAAACAAATTACAGCCTCCCACAAGCAGATCAATGCCCAGACAGTCCCTGAGCAGCATTGGAAAGATCTGCCCCTCCCTCTCCGGCATTATTGTTGAGCATGATGTTATATGAAATGGAAAACCCCTTTGGTCAGTTTGGGTCAACTGTCAGGCTTCATCTTCACCCAAGCTCTTACCCATCCATAGCCTACTTGCACAGAGGATCAGAGTGAGAAACAGAAAAAGCCTTGACACTGTGCAAGTGTGGTTCAGCCACAGCCAAAGCATTAGGGTATTATCAGCAATATTTTGTTCACAGAATCAAAACACAACACTATATGGGAGCATATAAAGAAAATTAACTACACCCATGACAGATACTGTACACCCTTTTCACCTCACTGATAGAGAAACCACATTTATGGAGGTATCTGAGCTACTGAGCTCACGCACCAGTCAAAGCAGCCAAAACACAGAAGCCTCCAATTCATAGTCTTAGTGAGATACAGCTCTACTACAGATAAGCCACAGAAGTGAATGAAAGTGGTAGATCCAGTACCCACTACTATCTGTCAACGAAACCATAATGTAATGGAAAATGAGGCTTTCCCATATCAAAGCTGGTTTGCTTACTGCCTGTTTAACTGAGTAGTCATTCTTCTGTCCCTGAGCATGTGATTACTTGATATTCCTTGATATGATGTAAGGCTGGGAGTATATCCAGAGTCTGCATTACCCTAGTAATTCCAGTGTAAGTTTGCATTGTTTTAGGAAGGAGAATTTATCACCCTAGATTCACAAAACAACAAAGGAACATCTAAGCTAAGGACAACTAACCTCTCTACCATTTCTAACCCCCTAGGCATATCTAAAGCTATGCCCGTGTTGTTGTTGCTGTATTTTTGCATTCCCTGTTCTAAACTAGTCTACAATAACAGGTATTATGCACCTTCTTTCAGCAGCCCCATACTATGAGAATGCTTTACCTGATACCAAGTCCTCAGTACTTTCACAAACACTTAGGCTTATTATTTCTCTCCTAGGTAACACATTCATTATGAAGAGATTATCCCATCTTGTGGCTGTAGCCAGGTACATATTTGAAGACTGTTGCCATGTTTTCCTGTTCCCTTGCCATATTCATTTCTGTAGGTGATGCAACAACAGTCAATACCTTGGGTTTTTTTCAGAAATCATGCTTTGTAGACCTGTCATCTTTCCTGCCACTCTCTTCTCTCCAGTCTTTCTTAAATCCCAGTGCCTCAAAAAAGATAAAAAAGTGCTGCCCTGCAGGGTCAGACTGAAGAATCCACCTAACCCTGTGTTCTGGTTCCAACAGTGGCAACAGGAGATGATATGCAGAGGGAGCACACGAGCCTGGCCACTTAGTGAATGCCAAGTAGAAAAAAATTGGTTTTAATATTGTAGGGTGTAGCCTTGTTTATTAATCTCACTGAGAAACTGAACCACCAGCCTGCCAACTGCAAACACGAACTGAAGTAAGCCCATGACTTGACAGGATAACTCACAAATTCATCTGAGAGAAAGTCGGAGGACTATTAAGTTAGAAATTCGGCATTAATGGTGTCAGTATGAAGTTTTTTTCAGTTTCATCTGCACTCAAATCAGAAACATATCTGATTTTTTCCTTAATGTTACTCAGTCTTTTTACTTTCCATGTCAGAAGAAATCAGAAAGTTTAGTAAGATTTGAATGATTAAGTATTTATCTGTCTGCTTTTTTTTTTTTTTTTTTTTAATAATAAAAGGATTCAGTTTAAATGTTGGATGAAGATCGAAAACCTACTTTATTTTTTTGTTTTTCATTAAAACCAACTTACTGATAAAGAGATGGCAATCCAAAAACTGAAGGCCTCAGTAGTAAAAACGTGTGGTTAAGACACACAAAAACAAGCTAGAAAGAGTGACGGGTGATTAACAGTTGACAGGAAGATGAGTTGATAATCACTCAAGGGATTATGCAACAAAATAAATCATTGAAACTTACTACAACCTAAGAAAAGAAATATTTGTCTGTTAAAGTAGTATAGCCTTTGCAGAAAAATGGTTAGAAACTGTATTGTTTCCATTAGTAACTTCCAAAAAGACACTGAAGGAATATTTGATCTGGATGATAGACATCATGTTTTAAAACATGTCTCATTACAAATTTACTTGAGTCACTAATATGTATTTTATAAAGCTATCTGCTTGTATATTTATTCATAAAAATGATTTTTCCTTTGCCAGAAGCAATATATTTCTCTACAGAAGAATGTGTATGGCACAATATCCACCTCTTTGAATATTCAGAGTCATTCTTGATGTTGAAACCAGCTCACCCTTCATTCCCATTTCACAGAGTCACTTCCTCCCATATCCAAGGATCACTAGTGTAAGTCTGGGAAACCACAGTGCAGGCAACTGGTAGTTGGAGACTCAAACAAAATTTATATGGAAACCTTTACCTAGACTGACCTTAGAAAGAGAAAGAGCATTCAGCATTCGGAGCAGCAGGGGTAACATTTCTTCTCCTGGGCTTCCTTCCCAGTCCTAAGGATTCTATATGAGCATCAGGACTGCCAAACATCTGCCACTGTAAATCCAGATTTTTATACCTCTACTAACATTCGAAGAGCCTCTTTGTTTAAATAGATCTTATCAGTATTTAGTAGTGTACATGGGAAAGATTTCTTTATTTATTTAATCTCAGTTTACTATTACCCTAAGTATTTCAGAGAGTTTATACAGCTAAATTATTTTGATTAATTTAGTTTGTTTATTCTAATTACTATATGAATCATCTCACTCTAAGTAATTTATTATTAAAATTGCCTCAAGGTGATCAACAGAACAACTTCACTTCAGATTTTTCCACTCTTTCCCTCATCTCAAAACGGTGAATGGATTTCAGATGGTGAAGCTCTTGGGTATGAGTGTATAGAAAAATCAAGATGTGGCTGTAAACAAAAACATACGAAAACCTAAAAAAGATTTCTTTAATTAATATGCACTTTAGAAAGAAAGGAAGTCTGCATGGCAAGAGCATCTTTCTGGCAGCACATATTATAGTGAAAACACAGTTATTAAAGTAACTAGCCACAATTTCCTTGCCAGCTTCACAGCAGTAGGTGCTTTCAGAGTTTATATGGAAGGTAGAGGAAAGAGACTCAAGTCAGCAGGAGCAGGCAGATTATTGAAACCATTATCTTCTGCTAAGAATGATATCATTAAACTACAGTGCCAGTGCTTTGCTCCCATCTACTTTTGAAAACTATTCTATATCTTCATATCCTTCTTTTGTCTTCCTATTCTTTTCTTCTGTCTTCTTTTACTGATCTATTTCTATGTGATATTTTACCAATTAATTTCCCTACAATCTCTTCCCTGCCTAGTGTTCACTTTAATTAAACCAGTTACACCAAAACATTGTACTAAAGTTTTACAGACACCACAGAACTTTCAATCTCCTGACTCCTTCTCTCGTCAGAATTTTTCTGGCTAAGAGTCCAAAATTCCCTGCATATGAATGTGTGTTGTTTTTAAATCCAGATAAAACCAATAAATCTGGAACTTATTTTATCTAGCAAAGCATTTCTAACAACTAAAGAATGCATTTTCAGCATCTTCAGAAGAGTTTTTTGTTTGAAAATAGTAGAGAAGTAAAGTAAGAAGGCACTTCCTGCTCCTGTTCTCAGCTATAACAAGGACAGACATTTCCTCTCATTGCACTTAGCAGTTAATCCACAAAAACAATTTTTCACTCTCAGAGCTAGCAGGGAATCTGATTTTCTATGTGTTTGATGTTAGATTCAAGTTAGATTCCCTCACATACTGGTAAAAGCATTAATCTCCACTATCTTATATGGCACTGTCTTCACACAGGATGCTTAAGTACCTGTTTCCATATTAGAATGATTTTTGAAATCCCAGGTTGCATCTTGCACTCTCCAGAAACTCTTTGTGATACAGACTATTCTTTTGTTTACCAGAAGAGCTTGAACATGAATCCCGCACTGGAGTGTTGATTTGGTACTTTAGCATATACATTAATATGTCAGTGAATCCACAAATGAGCTTTCAAGGGTAGCTCAGTGGTAGGTGAGCTATAAAGGGGACTGAACAGGTGGTTTCTACCAGCAGACTATTTCAGAACTCAGCACTGCCTATAGGTCATCCTTTTGGACAACGAATGGCTCCAAACGCTGAAGAAGTACTTCATACACACAGCTGCAATGTACTTTAGTTGATGATTTGCAAAGATCTCTGGATAGGAGATTTTCAAGAGTTGTTTCTGAGTAGCCAATGATCATGACATTTTAAAAACACTTTATTTACATAAGGCACTTTCAGCAAATCCGAAAACAAGCCTTTGAGATGTCTCAAGCTCTTTATGCAAAATTTTGAAAGATCTCTGGAAAACATTAGCTATAAAATTAAGCATAAAGAAAGATAACCACATCTTTATTTACTTTTCAGATTGATGGTGATGAAGATGCTGGGAGCTCATCATCAACTCTCATTACTTTTCTGTCAGAGACACCCTATTATTGTAGGCACATCAACCATGATACTAGGAATGAAACAGCTCTAGATACAGTGGATGCTACAGAAAAGCTAGGAAAGATGGAATCTGTATACATCAATCTTTGAGGGAGAGGAAATGTACAATGTAATAAATGTTTGTTGATTTGCAGAAGACATTGAGATGCCAAGTGACTGCAGATTCCAGTCAAATTTCTGCAGGGAAAGGGAAAGGATGGAAGACTGATACGGAACGTACTTCCATGGCTGTATGGTGAAAAAGGAAAAAATCTGTTGTGCAAATTTAATCGTCATAGCAGCAAGAATGATTTAGCTTGCTTGTTATATTACATAATTTCTTCTATAGCTATGTTAAGCTAGTATGACAAAGGAAGCAATATTTTTCTAAAATCAGACTTGAAAAAAAAGTCTGTTAGAGGAAGCTATAAGGAAATTCCTCTACAGGACTTTCTGTTGACTTCCCAGTTGTTCACGGCAGTAGGATTGTCCCCCATCCAGCAAGACTAGCTAGTAAAGCAATGTGAAAATTGCACTAACTGCTCCAGGACACTTCAGACCATATTTTGCTCATAGCAATCGTCTGGAAGAGCTAAGTAGAAACATTTGGCAAATAGTATGGTGTTCAGAAAAGAATAAAATTTGACAATTGTTGTCCTCTATGAAATGATTTAGAGTATAAATATTCATTCTCTTCTGCAGCAGCCACCAATCAAAATCACTTAACTTTCATTTGCTTATTAAGACTGCCCTCCATACAATTGAAACCAGTCTGTGTTTCTCATTGGTCCATAATTATGGGCTTCATGACACTGGTGTAGACAAAGTTTTCAATAATATGTTTTGACAAAACATGAGGAAAATAAAACCTTATGCACTTTGCTCAAGAAAGTGGAATTTATCTTTAGGATAACCTTAGGGAAACAGGAGATCTCAGTGAAGGCTACAATCTGAAGATGACCTGAGCTGACTTGGCCTTCTTTCCTTTCTAGGTCATACTGATGTGAAAGGCAGAGACAGCTCTGTAATCTGCTGAAGAACCACCCAGCAAGAGACTGTACATACACAAATTCCTCACATCTCCTGTGTGGCAGCATGTCCTACAAAAGTAACCCACAGAAAGCTGAGACTGGAAAAGACTTTGACTTCATATAGCCTCTTGACAGCCAAAACTGGAGACTCCCACTATGATTACCACTTTCAGTATAGCTGCTTGTAGGGATTCTTAATTACTCTATTGGTAGTTTAGCAAAGTGGATTGGGAAAAGTAGAGATATTTGCAAATGAATATATCCCAAGCCAGTTAAGAATCTATTGAAAGACTTTAAAGTAGGAAGTTAAGGATGATTTTCCTAATCTAAAGGTGTAATCTCAAGGGCAAAAAGATAAATAAAATGCCAAGTATGGAAAGTTTTGCAGCATACAAGACAGTAAAAAGTAAATATTCTCCATGCCCCATCAGTCAATACGCCTGGCAATGGTCTGTTTTGGCTGCTTTTTTAGTAGATACTGTGACTGAAATATCAGTCTTCCAACATTTTCTTCACCTGAAAGCTGGCAGAGACTGACCCAGTCAATTAACAATTAAGAATTGTCTTTACTTAAAGGAAGCTGGATTTGTCTAAAATGTTTTTTGTAACAGAATTTTTGCAAGAGATCAGTTTAAATGCATAATAATAAAAAAAAGTATAGAGAGAAAAGGAAAGGAAAGGAAAGGAAAGGAAAGAAAAGAAAAGAAAAGAAAAGAAAAGAAAAGAAAAAAAAAGAAAAGAAAAGAAAAGAAAAGAAAAGAAAAGAAAAGAGATTAAGATAACTTTTTTTTTTTTTTTTCTGAAGATATGACAGCTGTGACTTAGGTGAGGTTTCTTCAAGAGAAAGGACCTCATACTCATGGGCTAAAGAAAATTCTGAGCTCATCTATGCTAGCTAAACAGGACTATATGTTTTACATGAAAGGAAGCTGCATGCCTATATTGTGGCTCTGGATCATGTCCTCCTGCTCCAGGTGAAAACTATCCTCAGATCTGGTCCTGCACAGAGTAGAGGATAGACACCTGCTGTCAACTTTTCCACCTTTTGCATACTCTCCCATGATGAAATTGAGTATAATTTTCTAAGCAGCATCCATGTGAAAACAAGGCAACATGTGTCTAAAAAGATTAATTATGCAGTAATGCAGTCCCAGGAACATTCATGTAAATCAGTCACTAGAGTGAATCAATCAAGCTTGTGAATCAAATAGAAACATAAATAGAGAGTTAATTAATCACTTCACTTCTTGCAAATGTACAAAGTGCTTCTGGGAACTACACACCTCCTGCACTGCCAAGTCTACCTGGCATGTTCCAATATTCCAGTGAAGCAAGTAGAAACATTGTTTAACAAAATAATTTAAAAGTACAAGCAAAAGAAATCTGGCAGCTGAGGGGTGAGAATTAAGAGGTTATAATATTTACAACAGATTACACTGTTTGAATTAAGTATATTGCCACGTTCGTTGAAGACTCTATTCACATGCATAGTTGCCAGACAAACCAGAATTCACTGCCAGACAAACAAGATTTTTCTGTCCGTAAGTATACTTATTAAATAAAATTTTGAAAATTTTCGATCAAGTCCCGGATCTGGTTTTGTGATATGAAAGGCGTTTCAGAAGCAAGAAATCAGGAACCAGACTTCAGCAAGTAAAATAGAAATTTGACATTTTCAACATCATATTCCCCCCTCAAAACATCAAAATTGCTTTCTCAAAACATAAAAATAAAATAGAAATTTGAACTCTAACTGCCTTAATAAACATAAACCTTACCTCTCAACTCCTTGATCTTCAATTTGTCAGTGATTTTTTAAGACAAGCATTGAATGAGGCTGACCAGTAAGAAAGGATCAACACATTGTTGGTACAAACCAAAATCTTACATGGACACAAAAACACAGTGGGGGCATTTGTTCATAACACACAGATGACCAGGCTTGAAAATGTTACTGGTACTTAAAATGTATTCACCATGAACACATGACATGTGCTTTTATTCCATCAAAGCGTAAAGGGTTTAAAATACTACATTTAAAAATGCAGAATCAAATGCAAGAGTGTTGGGACAAAAAAGCTGGCAAAAAGCTGTTTTCTTTTACATTACCACCAGGGGCTAAACACAAACTGTTCCAGCTTTGTGAATGTAATGTACTCTCAGAAACATGCACATTGAAGACTTCCAGAAAGAGGCCGTTCTTGACTTAATGTCAGTTGCAAAGAATCACAAAATTGAAAAACTCTTGGAAAATGGACCTTAAAATGCAGCTGCTTCATCAAGTTTGGCTAAAGATACTTGTGTCAGTTCCAGTCCTAGCCTATATTTAAAAAAAAGGATGCCAAAAGAAGGTTGAAAGTACTTCAAAGCTAGAGGCAATTCCAGCTTTCATTTGCACCGCTGTTATTTGCACAGCAGTTATTAATGTCTTGATTTTCTTCTCAATTTATTACTGACAAATAAGGTACAGAAGGTTCCCTTTTGGTCTAGTTATGACTATTGTCCATGTCTACCTCACCTTAGAATTAAAGCATACCTGGTACTGAGTGCACACATAATACAAAGCTTTGCAACCACTCTCAACCGAGGGTAGATAGCAGTGCAAGATCTTGGTTTACATTTTAGGTCAATTGTAAATATTTCTTTCCTTAACAGCAAACATATTTACTGAAACACTAGGTATGATAGAGCTCACAGTGAAATATACCACTAGAGATAAGAATAATCTGCTCAGACTTCGCTTCTGTCAGACTGTATTGAAAATTCATTTGGTTGTAAAAGCCCAGCTCTACAAGCAACCACAGAAATCCCATTTAAAAAAAAAAAAAAACAAAAACAAAACCAAGCAAACCCAAAAGTCAGAAGAATTTTGATCTTAAAAAACAGCCAAAGCCCAATGAAGACTGGGAAGTACAGCTTCATTGTGGTCTTTCTCATTTAAATTGTGTACTCGCTATCTAGCTACCATGGTGACAAATGTATTATAAATGCATAAATTGACAGATTTCATCTTGACAGATTGTCCTGATAAGATAAACACATAGAGTGATTTAATAGTGTGGAACAAAGCAGATACTTTTTATTTGAAACTGGAGTTTGAAAAAATTATAGTAAGTGTCTTATAATCCAAGAAAAATTAACTTGTGATTTCAGAGACAAAGCAAATATCTGAAGATACACAAAGACAACATTGGGTAATTTTGCATGGTTTCTAATTCAGGAGGAGAAGGGAATAAACCATGCAACATAAACAATGAACCTTAAATAAACAAGAATGAAACAATTTTTGCTGTGTTTTGATTTCAAAGATCAAATGAACAGCACTACTAAGAAGTGTAGAAATACCTTCTGTTTTCTACAAATGGTGATGAGGTACTCTTCTTATTTAGTCAAATGATTCAAGCCAATCAAATTCCTTGTCAGTTTTTATTTGTTTTCAAGAAAGTGAGAGGCAAAATTTGATGTCTGAGTGAATATGTACATTCTCCTTACAGATAATCCTTAATTTTGCCTGATAGACCACAGCTGAACTCACTCCTCATTAAAATTCTGCTTATAACTGATCTGCTTCTTTGTTGCAGAGCTGGATGAAGAGAGGATTTAAATCTGGAAAATAAAATTATATATATATAAAAAATATATAAAACAAAAGCTGTCTTTCTTTTTACATAACTTATTTTGCATCTCCCTTTCTTGTGGGTATGCTGTTGTGGTAAAGCATCTTCTCTGCAGCATTGTATCATGCAGCAAAACATCCTCCTGGTCTGAGGGAGAGAGAATTCACACATAGGTTCACAGATAAGAGAGATGAATTTCTACAAACGGGTTGGTAGGCACCACCCTGTTAAGGATTCAGTCTTTGATGAACAGCTAAGCAGCTGGACTGTGGAGTCCATATTTAAGACAAGTGCCCAGCAAAATTCTGCCTCCAGAAAATTATTTTAATGCCCAGAGCCTATGACATGTAGAGGAAACAAAAAGACAAAGACACTTCTAAAAAATTTAATTTAAGAATTCCTGCCCCAGGTAATATTATTTTTGTTCTAAATACTAATTTTTAGGACATTGAAATGGGTTGAATGTTTTGATTGATCACATAGGATGTATAGGAAGTTTTGTGTTCCTATAAGAATTTTTGAAATCTATTTTAGTTTGATTTTAACATGCCAAAAATGAACAGGGTTGTTTTTACAAAGCAAAAAAACCCCTAACACCTTCAGTCCTGACATCCTGTCAGACATGAGAGTCTCATAGAGGAATCAGTACCAGAACTGTGATATCAAAGATGAGAACAGCTTTTGATGGTCCCATGGCCACCTATTTTTAGTACTTGAGTCCAGGACAGGAGAAGTACTCTTTGTTAGCTTCCTAAAGGCCTATATTGACACTTCTGTTTGTGCTGATTAGGTGGTGGGTTTACCCTGGCTGGGAACCAGGTGCCCACCAAGCCCTTCTATAACTCCCCGAGCCTACATCAGCAGGCATGTAGGGAGAGAATAAGATGAAAATAAAAGAACCATGGGTTATGAAAGGGAAAGGTGTTATTCTCTACTTCCCGTACGCAGGTGATGTCAGGCCAAGACCAGGAAGCAGGGCTCCAGAACACACAGCAATTGCTCGGAGTACAAGGAGAATGCTCACACATCTTCCTCCTGCCCTCTCCCTTTATAGTTGAGCTGACGTCATATGGTATGGAATATCCCACTGGTCAGCTCAGATTGGCTGTATCCCCTCCCCCATCTTGCCCCCCCAGCCTCTGGTGCCGTGTGAGCACTGGCAGTCATAACACGGGTGTGTTATCAACACCCTCCAGCTCCCAGTGCTGCAGCGTGAGGACTGGATGGGGAAAAGAAGCTCAGCCAGACCCATTACAATCTCTACCCCTTATTCCATACCATTTGCCTCATGCTCAGGCCCCACAAAATACATGCTTTACATTTCCATCATATTCAATTCTCATTACCAAAAATCCCTTATCACAAACACTCACATGTCAATCTACATACCTAAAACATTTCTATACCCAACCAATACATTGTCATCAGCTACTGTCCCCTGTCCTTCAACAGATAGTCCCTCATTCCATGAGCTTCCTTCACTCCATGACTTGGGTCTCACCTGTCAGGGTGGATGTTCCAGTCAGGAGCAGCAGTATGTCTGATTGTTGGGCACCAACACAGGCTAGATCTGGGTCCTCACTGTATTCATCTGGTCCTTCACGAAATTCACTTTCTGTTATTCCATCTCCTTCCTACAGCATCACTTCCTGCCACACACAATTCACAATTCACATTCGATATTCACACTTTCTGACAAGGTCAAACCTCCTTGAGGTGCACACTGGGTCCTCACCATTCTCCCACATTACCCACCAGGTATATCCAGGTCCTTGAGCAAAGACAATCCCACGAATGGGTTTGCCTTTTCCCAAGGGTGGAGCAATCCACACTGCTTTCTCCAACCACCTCCCAGTGCGCACTACAGGGACCTTATCTCCTCCCACAACAGGCAGGGGTTTAGTTTGGGCAGGGCCAGGACGGCTAACAGATCCTCTGGTGTTAACTAACCAGGTGGCCTTTGCTAGATGTTTGTCTCATTGTTTAAAGGTCCCACCCCCTAATGCTTTTAATGTGGTTTTTAACAGCCCATTGTACCTTTCAGTCTTCCCAGAGGCTTGTGCATGATAAGGGATGTGATACACCCACTCAATCCTGTGCTCCTTGGCCCAGGCATCTACAAGGCTGTTTCAGAAATGAGTTCCATTGTCTCATTCTTTCCAGAGTACCACGCAGCCACTAACTCTGCTTTTCAAGGCCCAGGATGATGTTCTGGGCAGTGGCATGGGGCACCGGGTACGTTTCCAGCCACCCAGTGGTTGCTTCCACCATTGTAAGTACGTGGCGCTTACCTTGGTGGGTTTGTGGGAGAGTGATGTAGTCAACCTGCCAGGCCTCTCCATAGTTATATTTCAGCCAACATCCTCCATACCACTGGGGCTTTAACTTGGCTTGTTTGATTGAAGCACATGTTTCACATTTGTGGATGACCTCTGTGGTAGCCTCCATGGTCAGGTCCACCCCCTGATCTCAAGCCCATCTATAGGTCACATCTCTTCCTTGATGACCCGAGGTGTCATGGGCCCATCGCGCTATAAATAATTCACCCTTCTGCTGTCAATCCAGATCCACCTGAGCCACTGCCACCTTGGCAGCCTGGTCTGCCAGCTGGTTGCTCTAATGTTCTTCAGTGGCCTGGCTTCTGGGCACATGGGCATCCACGTGGCGCACCTTAACCACCAGGTTCTCTACCTGACCATCAATGTCTTGCCACAGCCCAGCAGCCCAGATGAGTTTCCCTCTACGCTGCCAGTTGCTCTGTTTCCACTCCTGCAACCACCCCCACAGGTCATTTGCCACCACCCAGCAGTCAGTACAGCGGTAAAGCACTGGCCACTTTTCTCGCTCGGCAATATTTAGGGCCAGTCAGATGGCTTTCACTTCTGCAAACTGACTGGATTCATCGTGTCTTTCATAAACTCCAATGACTAATGACTTGTTGTAGGGGACTCCACACAGCAGCCTTCCACTGTCGATGTTTTCCCACAGTGCGACAAGACCCATCAGTGAACAGGGCGTATTGCTTTTCATCATCTGATAATGTGTTGTATGGTGGGGCCTCCTCAGCACGTTTCACCTCTGCCTCTGGCGACATCCCAAAATCTTTGCCTTCTGGCCAGTTTGTGATCACTTCCAGGATCCCTGGGCGACTGGGGTTCCCTGTTCAAGCCCATTGCGTGTTCAATGCAAACCACTTTCTCCATGTGGCAACAGTTGCATGGTGTGTAGATGAGACTCTTCCTTTGAACATCTATCCCAGCATCAGCAGTCGGGGTGCCAGGAGGAGCTGTGCTTCCATTCCTATCACTTCTGAGGCAGCTCAGACTCCTTCATATGCTGCCAGTATCTCCTTTTCCATTGGAGCATAGTTGGCCTCAGATCCCCTGTATCCTCAACTCCAAAAACCCAGAGGTCGGCCTCGTGTCTCCCTGAGTGCCCTCTGCCAGAGGCTCCAGGTAGGACCATTCTTCCTGGCTGTGGTGTAGAGTATGTTTTTGATATTTGGTCCTACCTGGACTGGCCCAAGGGCTACAGCATGCACAATCTCCTGTTTAATTTGTTCAAAGGACTGTTGCTGTTTGGGGCCCAACTGAAAGTCATTCTTCTTCCTGGTCACATGGTAGAACGGGCTCACAATGAGACTGTAATCTGGAATATGCATTCTCCAGAAACCCACAGCTCCCAGGAATGCCTGTGTCTCCTTTTTGTTGGCTGGTGGAGACATTGCTGTTATCTTACTGATCACGTGTATCAGGATGTGTTGATGCCCATCTGACATTTTATTGCAAGGAACTGGATTTCCTGCGCAGGCCCCTTCACCTTGCTTCGCTTTATAGCAAAACCCGCCTCCAGGAGGATGTCAATTATTTGCTTCCCTTTCTTGAAAACTTCTGCTGTGTTGCCCCATACGATGATGTCATCAATGCAATGGAGGTGTTCTGGAGCCCCACCTTCCTCCAGTGCAGTATGGATCAGTCTGTGTCAGATGGTGGGGCTGTGATTTCACCCCTGGGGCAATCGATCCCAGGTGTATTGGACTCCCCTCCAGGTGAAGGCAAACTGTGCCTGCACTCTGGTGCTGTAGGAATGGAGAAAAATGCATTAGCAATGTCAGTCATGGTGTACCACTTGCTGCCTTGGTCTCCAGCTCATCCTGAAGTTCCAGCATGTCTGGCACGGCAGCACTCAGCATCGGTGTAACTTCATTCACACCACGATAGTCCACTGTCAATCTCCATTCTCCGTTTGACTTTTGCACAGGCCATATGGGGCTGTTGAAAGGTGAATGAGTTTTGTTGATGACTCCGTGGGTCTCCAGCTGATGAATCATTTTCTGGATAGGGATCAGGGAATCTCTGTTGGTGCGATATTGCCACCGATGCACCGTTGTCGTGGCCATTGGCACCAGCTGCTCTGCAACCTTCATCAGCCCCACTATAGCAGGGTTTTCTGAGTGACCTGGCAAGGTGGACAACTGTTCACTTCCCTCCACCTCCAAGGCAGCAACACTGAAAGCCCACTGGTATCCTTTTGGATCCTTGAAATACCCTCTCTTAAGATATACTATGCCAAGGATTCACAGGACCTCTGGACCAGTCTCAATGGGGTGTTTGTACCACTATCAGTTATACTCACTTCAACCTCCAATACTGTCAGCTGTTGAGATCCCCTTGTAATCCCAGAAATACTTATGGGCTCAGCTCCTCTATATCCTGATGGTATTAAAGTGCAGTGTGCACCAGTATCTACCAAAGCCTTGTACCTTTGTGGATCTGATGTGACAGGCCATCGGATCCACACAGTCCAATATATCTGATTGTTCCTTTCCTCCACCTGGCTGGAGGCAGGGCTCCTCTGTTTCATTTCCTGGTCAGAATATTCACTGTCTGACCCTTGCTGTGTCAAACCAGAAGTCTCCTCGTCATGCTCAGTGAAGTTAATTTTAGTCTTCCCATATCTGCAAAATTGTCAATTGCCTTCTTGTGTTTTGACACTGACTACATTACTGGTCTTCCTGGATGGCCCATTTTTAATGTTTTCCTTCCCTTTCAATTCCTGTACACGGGCTTCCAGCTTAAAGGTTGGTTCACCATCCCACTTCCTCATGTCCTTTCCCTGGTCACGCAGAAAGAACCAGAGTGCATCTTGTGCCATGTGCCATTTCCTGGGACTCCATATGCCTATAACTGACTGATTCCTTGAGGAACTCCTGATATGCAAGGCACTAGCCCTTAGGGACATGGAGGTGCCAAGACTCTCTTCAAAGTTCTGAAGCCAAGAAGAGACAGTATCCACAGTTAGGTTATTCATTTGTGGATGGTACATTGCTGCCAACCTGGCAGAATATGATTCTGGTATGGTCTTGATCACTTTCCTTCACATGGCCCTTGTACATTGAACATCCTCTGGATCCTTTGGAATGCTCATCGTTATCTAAATCTCCATAGATAACTTCCAGTACTGCTAGATCCATCAGGTATTGGATACCTTCATCAGCAGTGGACCACTTTCCTGAGGGGTGGAGTTCATTAAGTCTTCCTTGAATGGATATCTTGCTTTAATGTTTGGAAGGAGCCATCTCCAGAGACTGCAAATTGCTGCCTCTTTTCCAGTTCCTCTTTCAATGCCACAGTTCCTATCAAGGGAGCCCAGCTGTTGAGCTTCCTTACCTTCCAGCTGTTGGGTGTCAGCCCCAGTATCCCAGCATCAAAGCAGCCAGGTAATCATGTGTTCCCCTATCTGGCAGCTGTAATCTTTCCTCAGGTCTCGAAGTTCTGATGAAGTCAGGGACCGGGTGGTTTCTGCCTCCTGCTTCAACTCCATTACTCCCTCCTCCAGTCTCCTTGTTGAGGGTCCAGCTTGTTGGTTGGGCATCTCCTCTTCTTCCTCATCCCTCACTAATCAAGGATAGGGTCCTGTTGTTCTCCTTGTCCATTACTCCTTTTTTACTACTGGGGAAACTTTGTCAGTCGTAGTTGTTTTGGTCCCTATCTCAACTCGGGTGTCTTCAGATGTAGTTTGGCTCCCTGCCTCAACCACAGTCCTCTGAGAGTGCTGAACTGTGGCTCGGTAGGCACAGGCCAGGCCCTAGTACAGCACTAAGAGCTGCTGGTTTTCACTGGAATAGACAAGGCACCCTTCTATTAGATGCTGTGTCAGTTTGGCAGTTGCTTGCTTGTTTGGGGGTAAAGTCCCAGGCTACAGGAGGTGACAACTGTCTTAGGAATCTGCCCAAATCCTGCCAGACCCCTTGCCACCCACAGACAGTCCTCCTCAGGACACATTTTGGTGTCATCCCACCAGAAACTTGTCTCATCTAACAATAAACTGGGATCAGAATACGCACAACCTGGATTAGGCCAGGAATATTGATTAGTAGTATTAAGAAGGTTACGTAAGGATGGACGCGGACCTCAGGAGCATGCACAATAAAATCATCTAAATAAATTTCTGGTAGAAAGGGAGGCATGTATTCAATTATTTTCTCCCCAAGATAACTCCCCCAATACAGCAAAGCTACCGATGCCATCGTGAAACACATCATTACTGTTTGTGACAGGGTACTCCCAAGTCCCTTCGTCCTCCTGAGACATAAGCTTCCCCAGCATATTGAGGTTATCAGTGTGTAAGTAAAGCAAAGAGACAGTGTTTTAGTAAACATGTTAACAAAACACCAGATAAGTAGCAAAAGCAAACTCCGTGGCCTGCACAGGAGCTTGTTACTAATATCTAAAGCAAGCAATAGAAAAGCAGCTGCTTGTGCCCCACATTGGGTGCAAAAAGCAGCCGTGGTGGGTTTACCCTGGCTGCCCACCAAGACCTTCTATCACTCCCCCCAACCTCCGTCAACATAGCATGCAAGGAGAGAACAAGATTAAAAGAAAAGAGCCATGGGTTATGATAGATAAAGATGTTATTCTCTACTTCCCATCTGCAGGCAATGTCAGGCCAAGTCCAGGAAGCAGGGCTCCAGAACATGTATAGCAGTTGCTCGGAGGACAAGCCGAAGGGCCCCCATCTTCCTCCTGCCCTCTCCCTTTATAGTTGAGCTGACGTCATATGGTATGGAATATCCCATTGATCAGCTCAGGTTGACTGTATCCCTTTCCCCACCTTGCCCCCCCAGCCTCTGGGGCCTGTGAGCACTGGCAGTCATAACACGGATGTGTTATCAACACCCTCCAGCTCCCAGTGCTGCAGCGTGAGGGCTGGATGGGGAAAAGCAGCTCAGCCAGACCCATTACACTAGTGTCTTATTCCAAATGTTTAACAAGTCAATTAATAACAGTTTCTGGAAAATTTTGGGAATGAAACTACAGGGCTTTAGGTTACAAGCTGATTTTTTTTTCCTGCTATCTAGTCTGCTATCATGGACTCCCATGTTCACGAGGACTCATCAGACTAATGTAGGACACTGTTGCTTTCCCTGGCAGACCACAGTGCAACATCTTCAATGTAATACAACTGTCTTCTTCATCTTCACTTACTTTTAAAATAACACTGTTTTATTTAGTGTTACTAATGGAGGTCAAGTTATCCCAGATTATCTCATATTTTTATGCTGCTTCACTGCTTCTTGGCTCTACCAATTTCTTATCTGCAGGAAAGATTCCATACAGTACAGTTTCTGCAAACCAAATGCCACTTTTATTTACAGCACTTTCCCACTAAGGAAATAACTTAAAAAAAGGTGTTAAGAAAACAGATGGCTAGGGAAAGAGGTTTCACATTTTGCATCCCTTGAAGAACTTTCAGTCTTTCCCTCAATTTCTGGTGAAACTCCCTTGAAGAAGGGAAAGAGAATGAATTAGCTATCCAGTCCTAACATCATCCGGACATTGTAGCCTTTCTTTAAAAAGAAAAACTATCACCACCATAGGTTTGCTGGCATGCTTGTTGCAAATTCTTTTAACATTCTAACTAGCAAAGTAAGGATATCTTATAGGAAAAAAAAAAAAAAAAAAAAAACCAATTTGCAGATATGAGCACAGTTTCCAGGATTTAATTTCTTAAAGATACAGATAAACAGCTATAAAGTAATTTCTTGGGGTTTTTTACTCTCTTGATTGCTTAACTAATACTCTACAAGTATCTTAATATTTAATTCTATTGAGAGATAAGAACTATTTAATATGTACAAGTAACTATAACTAGCATATACTTTGGGAAAGAAAAATCTGTAATGAAAATGCAATGTACCACAATGTACCACATTGCAATTGCTAGGAGTTTCAGTGCAGGTTATACACTGCTTCTCTGCATTTTTTTTAGCTGGTTTGGACAACCTTAAAGAATTTCTTTTAGTTCCAGCATGGTGCTGTTTGTGCATTCTCTTTTCAGGTTCACGAGGCTTGCAGTTTTTCCCTGATAAAGTATTTCAGAAAAAAAAGCATTATGTTTTGTTGGACTAACTCGCATATAAATAAGGGTAGCAGAGCAATTTCATTCAAGGATAATTAAAACAGACTAAAATCTTTCAACAAATATTATACTTTGTCATCAGCCTCTTTGCAGACCAACCAAGACCAGTACATGCTGATGATGTTGGTCACACATTAGTGCCAACATGTCCATTCAAGTACTTATGAAAACAGTGAACATAGGCATAGTGTAAAGTCAGACTTGTCCTATGTGTTTGTGACATGAAGCACATGGTGGAACCTATGAATGAATCCATGAATGGAAATGAACATGAAAACATCTCCAGCGGTGTGGTAAGACCTGAGCAGATAAGAAGGAGAATCTGCACACCCAATCCTCATGCCATCCTCCTGCTGTCTTGCTTAGCTCTGGTCCAATGAACAGGCCCAACAAGAATAAAAAAACCAACACAAATACCCTGGGAGTCAAATGATTTGTTCAAGACAGATATTATACTTGAAGACAGAATCTAGTACCACAGGTTCATTTCAGAAATGCTGACAAACAATACTGAAACAGTCACTAATAAAACACCAGCTCCATTCAGATGAGAGATGAACAAGTCAATATAAGCCATTACCACATCTGTAATTTCCATCCCCACCACTGTCTTCAAGTTCTCTACATTGCTACACAGTTCTTTAAAAATAACAGTCAGTATTTTTTCATGTATCCCAAATGACTTGTGTTTCTATTCTGAAAAACTAGCTAGAAATGTGCTTGTGTTCACAAACTTCATTGCTGGCTCCAAAAAAATCCACTGTCAGTTCTGAAGCTATCTCTTAAAACTCTCAACAAAGAATGTGGGAATAGATTAAAACTCCTGTAGAAAATGCAGCACTGAGAGCTGGCTGACTTTTTTGCCCCAGTATCAGTTCCAAAATGTTTTTCTCTCTATTAGTCACATGGAGGCAGCAGTCAGTGAACTGAGCAATATAAACATCATTAAAAGGAAATCTGTTTTTTTGTTTTTTTTTTTTTTTTTGTAAAGTAACGGAACAGTTATATCCCACTTCAGAAATCTTTCCTCTTCTTTTCCAAAATTGAATCAGCTTTCTTCAACATCTGTAAAAGCACTATTTGCGTACCTCAAAGCATGCAGAAATATAGGTCCCATTTCTTCAGCAATATAAGAACTATTTTTCATTGTCTCCCCTTTGCAGAAATTTGAGATGTACCAGTACAGCATCCGTAAACCCCCAGTGGAACACGAACATCCTTATGAATTCATCCCTTTTCAGTCTTGCTTAGAAATTCAGTCCTCCCTGTGCCTTTCTGTACACCTGTTAATAATACTGCCATGCCACAGAATCTCTCAGTCTTTATCTGCAAGCACCAACAAATAGGAGAAAAGGACAGTTGCATACCCCATCAGCACAAGGGAGAGTTAAAAGCATACATGCATCAACAGTCCTGGTCAATCAAATGGTCCAGCATCTTCTTGAGCAGTCTATTCTCAGGAAAAAATAAATATTTTTTTAAAAAAATACACAAATGACCTCTTGAATGTTATCAAAATGAACTAATTTTGTTTTGGCTATGGATGGTACACAGCATGAGAGCTCTAAGAATGTGTGTGTGTGTGTGTGTGTGTGTGGGGATAGGGGAAACTGAGAAGTGTGTAGCACATTGAACAGTGATTTTACGGTTCAAATAAACGGGCAATTGACCATTCACTTCAATTTTACTAGAACAGCATCTGATTTTCAATGAATCTGACCAACTGTAATTCTGAAAAGGCATGCTGAGCTGACATGCATTTCATTTTTAATAGTAACTTACAATGCAGTTAACAGTCCACTCCTGTTAAACCAATGATAAGAAAGGAAATAAATTAAGATAGCTTTATTTGTTTAACAGGTTGAATTAACATTATCTTTTTCTTCTAGTGTTCCTGAATTGCACCTAAGTCTAGTTGACAATTTCTTTTTAAGTCAGACTGCTGGAACCACCAAGGGTCCCACTGGGCATGAGGAAGCCTGTACTACTACCATTCACAGAACAAAACCTTGCAGCTAGACCAGGATCTTTCTTTGATTCTCAGATTCTTCTTTTGTGCCTTTTTTTTAAGTGGTGTTTTTTTGGTTTATTTTTTTGGGGTTGTTTTTTTGTTTGGTTTGTTTGTTTGTTTTTTTTTATTCTGGAGAAAGAAGCTTACCCTGGAGGCTTGAAATCTGATCAGATTTCTTTGGGACCCATGGACTCCAGACATACTCCTGGATGCCTTTAATGAATTTGAATGCAAATGTTGACTGTAATCTAACACTTCTAGAACTTTCTCATGGACTGAGAATACATTGCAGATATTTACATCTAGCCTTCACAATGCCTGAACAAAACCCCAAAAGCTGTAGGAGGAGAAGTACCGCCTTTCCTTATCTCTAGACATCCCCACTCAATCATTTCCTCATTACTAACATTTCTGAGTATCACACCATCAATTCAGACTTCATGTGGTTGAATAGAACTCTGTAAATCTTTTTCTGTTCAATTTCTGTTGGCACACACCTCTTTGCCACTGGAGCTCACACCAACAGGAACCCACAGTTCATGTAATGACTTAATAATCCCTGGAGCCTGGATTAAGGACATAACTAGGAAACTTCCCAGCTTGGTGTGGCCTTCAGACTACTACCCTTTACTAATTTTTCATATAGGAGAAGATCAAGCTGAAAACAGTAGTTTGAGAAGGATGAAGAGAGACTTTAAAGCCCTGGGACAGATGGTGAGAGGATTTGGAGCACAGGTTATATTCTCTTCTTCCAGTTTCAAGTAGAGACACAGTAACTGACAAAAGCATACTGTCTATTAAATTCTGTCTTCATAACTGGTGTCACCATAACAATTTTGGGTTCTTTGACAATGGGAAGGCTTATAGAGCACCAGACTTGCTGGCATCTCATGGTGGGCACCTTTCAAAAAGGGGGAGGAGAGCCTTTGCACAGGAGATTACAGGGCTGATTGATAGGGCTTTAAACTAGATATGAAGGGGGAAGGGGAGATAACTGGACCAGCTAGGAATAAGCCCAAGGGAAGCAAGCCAAGGCTAAAAGCCTGGATGACTAGTGTAGACTCTTGCCCTGTCACTATATTCAAGACAAAGGCTAGAAATTTAGAAATCATGGAAGCACCAGAAAGGGGTTTGGAAGGAAATGGGGGACACATTGACAAAAAGATATTGGTATCATTAAGTCATCTGAAGTGCATTTATACCAATGCACTCAGTATGAGCAACAAACAGGGGGAGCTTGAAGCCATGGTGCACCAAGAAAACTATAACATAGTGGCTATCACAGAAACGTGGTGGGATGCTACACATAACTAGAGTGCCACAATCAAAGGCTACAGGCTCTTCAGGAGGGACAGACAGGGGAGGAGGGGTGGTGGTGTGGCCCTATATATTGGAGAATGTCATGAGACCTCAGAAATCAAGTATACTGATGATGGGGTTGAGTCTGTTTGGATTAGGTTAAGGGCTAATAAAGCTGATATAGTTGCGGGAGTCTCCTATAGACCCCCCAGTCAGAGCAGTGAGGTGGATGAAGCTTTCTATAAGCAGATGCGAGAAATCTCGCAGTCATTTGCTGTTGTGCTTTTCGGGGACTTTAACCTCCCAGATATCTGCTGGGAATACAACACAGCAGAGGGGGAACAATCCAAGAGGTTCCTGGAATGTATGGAGGACAACTTTTTCACACAGCTGGTAAATGAGCCAACCAGGAAAGGTGCCCTCCTGGACCTGCTCCTTGTGGACAGGGAAGAACTTGTGGGGGAAGTAAAGGTTGGAGTCTGTCTAGGGCACAGTGATCACGAGATGATTGAGTTTTCAATCCTTAGGGAAACAAGGAGAGGGGGTAGTAAAACTGCCACCTTGGACTTCTGGAGGGGCAAACTCTGACCTGTTCGGGAGACTGAGTGACAAAGTGTCTTGGGAGGCTGTCCTGAAGGATACAGGAGTCCAGCAAGGCTGGACATACTTAAGAGAATAGTCTTAAAGGCGCAGGAGCAGGCTGTCCCTACCTGCCGAAAAACAAGCAGGCGGGAAAAGAGACCGGCCTGGCTAAATAGGCACCTTTGGTTAGACCTCAAAAACAAAAGGAGAGTCTATGACCTTTGGAAGAGAGGACAGGTCTCTCACATAGACTATAAAGATGTAGTGAAGCAATGCAGGGAGAAGATTAGGAGGACCAAAACGCAGCTAGAGCTCAACCTAACTACGGCTGTTAAAGATAATAAAAAATGTTTCTATAAATTCATTAACAACAAAAGGAGAATTAGGGAAAATCTCCATCCTTTATTGGATGCAGAGGGAAACTTAGTAACAAAAGATGAGAAGGTTGAAGTGCTTAACACCTACATTGCCTCAACCTTCAGTAGTGGAACAAGCTATCCCCTGGACATCCAGCCTCATAAGCTGGGAGACAGGGAGGGAAAGCAGAATGAGGTTATCGTGATTAAAGAGGAGGTGGTCAGGGACTTTCTATGTCACTTGGATGCACAAAAATCTATGGGACCGGATGGGTTACACCCAAGGGTGCTGAAAGAGATGGCAGATATGCATGCCAAGCCACTTTCCATTATCTATCTGAAGTCCTGACTAACTGGGGAGGTCCCAGTGGACTGGAGGCTAACAAATGTGATGCCCATCTACAAGAGAGGGAGAAAGGAGATTCTAAGGAACTATAGACCTGTTAGTGTGACCTCGGTACCAGGGAACGTCATGAGCAGATCATCTTGAGTGCTCTTACAAGCCATATAGAGGGCAACCAGCAGATCAGGGCCAGTCAGCATGGGTTTAGGAAAGGCAGATCTTGCCTGATGAACCTGATCTCCTTCTATGACAAGATGACCAGACTACTGGATGAGGGAAAGGCTGTGGATGTGGTCTACCTGGACTTCTGGAAGGCTTTTGACACTGTTCCCCATAGATTTCTAATGGAAAAACTGGCTGCTCATGGCCTGGATGAGAATATGATCTGCTGGATCAATCACTGGCTGGACGGACGGGCCCAGAGAGTAGTGGCCAATGGTACTAAATCCAGCTGTTGGCAGGTCACAAGTGCCGTTCCTCAGGGCTCAGTGCTGGGGCCATTTCTATTTAACATCTTTATTGATGATCTTGATGAGGACATAGAGTCTACCGTCAGTAAATTCCCAGATGACACCAAGTTAGGCAGGTGTTGATCTGTGTGAGGATAGGGAGGCTCTCCAGAGACACTTAGATAGACTGGATCACTGGGCCACTGTTAATGGTATGAGTTTCAACAAGGCCAAGTGCCAGGTCCTGCACTTGGGCAACAACAACCCCATGCAACATTACAGGCTTTGGGAAGTGTGGTTGGAGAACTGTCTTGCGGAGAGGGATCTGGGGGTTCTAATTGACAAGGGAATGAACATGAGCCAGCAGTGTGCCCAGGTGGCAAAGAAGGCCAACGGCATCCTGGCCTGTATTAGAAACGCTGTGACCAGCAGAAGTAGGGAAGTGATTGTCCCCCTGTACTCAGCACTGGTGAGGCCTCACCTCGAGAACTGTGTCCAGTTTTGGGCACCTCAGTACGAGAGAGATATCAAGGTGCTGGAGCGGGTGCAGAGGAGGGCAATGAAGCTGGTCAAGGGACTGGAGAATAGATCATATGAGGACCGTTTGAAGGAGCTGGGTCTGTTTAGTTTGAGGAAGAGGAGGCTGAAGGGAGACCTAATCACTCTCTACAACTACCTGAAAGGACATTGTAGAGAGGCTGGTGCTGGTCTCTTCTCTCAGGTAATTAGGGACAGAAACAGAGGGGAGGGAATGGACTGAAGCTGAAAAAAGGTAGGTTTAGAATAGGCACTAGGAAAAAATTCTTCACAGAAAGAGTGGTAAGATATTGGAATGGGCTGCCCAGGGAGGTGGTTGAGTCACCATCCCTTGAAATTGTTTAAGCATCACTTAGATGTGGTGTTGGGGGATATGGTCTAGGGGTGAACTTGTAGAGTAGGGCTAATGATTGGACACGATGATCCCAAGGGTCTTGTCCAACCTAAATGATTCTGTGATTCTGTGACAACTGACAACATAGTGATCTATCTGCTAATACCACATGGAGGCTGAAGCACCAGTAGCAATTTCTCTGAATACAGGCTAAGATGAGTTATTCTTTGAGACCACTGTCAGTGTCATTATAACACATTCAGAAACAGAATCAATATTTTGAAGTACTAAATTGACCAAACAGCTTTCCTAGGAAACTAACAGCACTGTTGAGTACTGCCTGGTAGCTGATGAAGAGAAGAAATACTTCATGTTGCCCCTGAATCTGTCCCTAAAACTCTCCTCCATTTTAGTATTTTAGAAAAATCTTACCCTATTGCTGCTTCTTCCCATCCCTTCCTGCCAGAGCAATCCCCTCTCAACTCATGGATGGATGGCACCTGCCCTACAACAGAGTAAGGCTTTTTGATTGTTCCACCAAACAGTTCTCCACACAATGGAGTTCCATGAAGGAACCCCCAGGACTGGCAGCACAGGGGACGAATCTGGAAATGGGAACCCCAGACAATGAGAAAGTTCATTGCATTGTTCACTCTCTCTTTGTTTCTCTCAATTCCGTCTGCTTCTCTATTCATCCTAGGATTAATTGACTGTAATGGGGTAAAAGAGCTGAACAAAGGAGTTACTCTAATTAAATTCTGAAAGGATTATATACTTATGTTTTCAATCTATTTGTGAAAAAAAAAGAACTGAGTTTTTAATATTAAAATGAGTTGTATCTAGAGCATACTAAACCCCACAATCTTATTCAACTTCTTATCTGGCAAAAGAAGAGGCAATTAACACCGCTAAGACCCACAAAGGAATGCAGACAACTTCTGTCCAGCACCATGAAATGAACACAGATATATGAATTTCAAGGAAGAAGTAGATATGAAGTCAGGTAGTGGCTGCATCATCGTGACTGCCTGCACTCACAGATAACCTTGGAGCCCACACTTTCCACTGAAAGAAATGTAATCTGTGTTTAGGGCAGCTTTACTACGAATGGAAGTTATCATCAACCTCTTGCACATGAATAGAGTGAAAATCATCTCGGCTCCCTTTCACCTTGTTTCTTCACAGCTGCACCAATCCACGTTTCTCAGTCTGTCCTCGTACCTCCTATGTTACATTCTCCAAGATATTTGAGGTCCTTTATGATGTTTCAGATTGGCTAGCCACAAATGTGAGGCACTGGTGGCCATTAGTTGCTTTTGAAATGTCAGGTTGGCTTGTAAGAGAAAGACCATTGCTATCTTTCAGACAACCTCTGACTATTTGATCAATGCCAGGCTGTGATGACACTTGGCTGATCTGCTCTTCTGCTGCTTTTATACAGACCAGCACCATCTTCCACATCCACATTGTGTCCCAAGTAAATGTACATCCACTGTGTAACACACCTATCCAATATAAAAACTATTTAGATTGCAAAGAGAGTCATATCTACCTCAGAATACACTTTCTACATTTTCTTAAAATACGTATGACTTAAAATATGTTTATTGTACTTCTAAAATACTATTTGAAAAGAACATGTTCAATTTTAGTGAAGTGTTCAGAAAGCAGAAAGTTCTCTTTGATTTAGGAAATCAATAACATGAAAGATCAGGTGGCACTTTCAGTAATAAAAAATCAAATTAAACCCTTTTTCAGAGCTGAACTGTGGTTATCTGCATGTGCCATGAGGAACTGAGCCTGAATTGTCTCTGCAGGTCAAAGAGTAGAAAGGGGTTCGTCTCACCAATGTTTAGAGAGTTTACATTTGGTCAATGTTTAGATGTTCTTTGTGATCAGTGGAGTAAAGTGGTTTTTTGGAAGCTCAGTTCAAATAACCTGTTTTAGACAGTCACATTATGAAGGAGGAACTGATCCTGAGGACATGTTTTTGTGAATTACAGAGGCAGCTGGGGCACTGGATGTTATAGAGGCTTCTGTCAGTGCCTTTCCCACAGCCAGTGCAAGGAGCAGCCATCAGCAAAGCACCAGGGATTTTTCCAAGTACCTCCATATGTTTTGCTGACAGCATGGTGGATACACATCGCAGAGAAAAAAGATGCAGCTGAGGGTGCAAGAAGGTCACAAAACAATATGCTTGCATCCCAGACTATTTTAAGCTTAATAACAGGAGCTGCTTCAGATTCAGATAACGTTTTTACAACTATTTCAGTCCCCTGTATCTTTTCCTCCTCACAAGTGATTAGGCACTAATAATCTGAAGAAGCAAGTTTATTAAGAGATGATGCAAGCTTGACATAGACTGAAGCACACATTCCCCTCCCCCCCCTCCCAAAAAAAAAACCAAAAAAACAAAAACCAAAACCAAACCTCAAACAATAACATGGAAGCAACATTGCAGCATTGGTTAGCATTGCAGAAAGCACATAATGGCTCAGCTACCCAACGCAGGGTGAGTGCTTTCCACTTAAAAACAGCTGTTTCTAAAAATCCTGAAATATCCTAGAAAGAGCTGCAGAAGACAATAAAACATTGTCACTCCATAGAGAAAGACTGACATTTTCAGAACAGATCAGTTCATTTCATTCCAAGAGTCACAGAGGCAGCACCATCCCTGACGTCATCTCCTGTGTCTGGAGTCCATACTCCTGAGTGCAGCAGGAAGAACCAGCATCAGATACTTCTTTTGATTGTTTAGTCTCTTAGTTGTCCCTTTCTTCCTGCCTCAGTCACCTCATCCTACTTGTTAACTTCATTGTCTTTTAGCAAGTGTTGTTCTATGGGTCACGTCTCATCTCCATGAAACATCAAATGCCTTTCCCTGACAAGAAGCAAAGTCACTAAATAGTTAGGTAACATGAAAACTTTGCTTCAGTTAAAGTGTCATAAAAAATCCAAACCCACAGATCTTACAGCACATTTTGCTCTCCTAGTGGATGTACCAGGGGTCCTGCAGGTTCAAATTAGAGCTGTATTAGTGTAATGGAGAAAATAAACCACTCAATGCTTTGACTGAATCTTTAATATCCCTAAATTTTCAAAGGATATTAACAAGAAATTAACAAGTTCAGCTTTCTCATTTTCACTCACATCTGTCTCCTGCATCTGCTTAGGGCCAGAAGTTGATGACTACAACACTGTTTCAGTAATGGCTGACAATGGGGAACACAGCCTCAGTGCCTCAGTGACTGCGGCCTCCTACTGTTTGTCATTTTTGCTTTGAAGTTGGTTTATTTGATTAGACTTGTTCTTGTAATTTCACCCTGGCTTGTGCAAAGATGCTTTCCCTACTATGAGGCTGCAAAGGCAGCAGTAGGAAAAGTTCAAAGAAGGCATGTTTGACTGAAAAGACTCACAAAATTGTTTTAGTTGATTTGCTTATTCTGGGATCTCCTTGCTCCTTCTGCAAGCTGCCTCTGCTCCTTCCATTTGTCTGTCTCTTGGCAAACCACAGCAGACATAGCGGCTTTGGCCCACGCCTGTACTATGGTGCTGGAGGAGGATGGGCTTTCTGCAATGACTCATTCTGGGTAAAGCTGTGAATCATGTAGAAGAATCCTTTTAGTTTTCAGTTGCAAACAGACAAATTGATTTTAACTGTCACATCTATACTCCTTCAAACTCACCACGAGGCTGGCTTGCCAGGAGGCACCTTCTGTGATGCTCCATCCACAAAAAATGCTGCCTTGCCTGCTGCCAAACCTACTACAGAGCACAGTAATGGAAAACCAGCTCCCGGGATGGAGGGGAAAGATTCTAAAGATCCGCAGTCTTATAAATCTTTTGATCCTCAGAGATTTTCACACTGACTTTGAGCATCATAACTGGAATAGCATTTTGTGTATATTCATCCATCTTTGGAAAAGTAAAGGCAGAGAGCAAAAAAGGAGGTTCATTGAAAGAGTGTCACTGTTAACAGGTAGAGGACATTTTTCAGGAGAGCTTAGCAGCACTACAGGTCAGAGGTCAACATTGGGTGACACCTTGACGAGGAGTGGTTCTGCTTGTTTAGTAGAATGGTCAATCTGATTCTCCACTCCTCAAAATTATGACTGTCATCTCACCTCGGGACCCAACTATTTCTGCCATTTGGAAAGAGATGCTGAAATGTTTAGTTTGAAAACCTGATTAATGTTCCTTGACAGATCACATGTTTCATTAAATTAAATAATGCTCCAATTAATTGATCTGTTTGCAGACATTCTTAATTTAGTAAATGCTGAGGAGAATGATAAAATTACCATTATATTTCTGACAGAAGCACCACTAAAGTCTGGTAATTGATGGCTTTGCTGTTTTCTCTGATGGCCTGAAAAGCTTTTAAAGCTAAATTTTGTAATCATGTTCATCTTCGGAAATTAGTTTTGTGAAACCACATATTTAGTTCTTGCTGAGAAATCTCATTTTAGTCATTTTTAACATAATTTATAATGCATAAACTAAATTAGCTTTTGTAGCTAAGCCAGCACATTTTTCTTTAATTTTTATCTCTTCCTAATATATTTTTGACCTTGAAAACGGCAGTGTCTGTAGGATACTGCAGCCTAGGAACAAAGGAATCATTTCCATTCCATCACTATGGTTACACTTTCTTCTGTCTCCAGCACTGAGCCAGCTGGAAAAGTTGAATCCAGAGTCCTCAGGAGGGCAAGAAAACTTCATTTAATATCACTTAGTTCTGAATACACAAACACCCATAGCAGAGCCTTGGATGTAGCAAATCACTGCACTGTATTTACATTGCATGTGAAATAGGACCAACAATAAAAATTAAGAGTATCATGAACCTCCATTCCTCCTGGGCTGTTTTTTCAGCCTCAAATGCCCACATATGCTCACCTCAACTGGTTCAGCTAAAATGCCATGCAAACGCACCTCAGTGGGCTTAGCTTAGTGTCAGCTCCATTTCCCACTGTAACAGCAAAGACAGACTAGAACTGAGAATCATGGCTTCTCTCTGACCACTTGAAATATGATTTGGAGTGATTTTGAAATGTCTTTTAATTGCTTTATTCTCATGAAAAAAAGGAAGCCATGGACCTACAAACATGTAACATTGTTCTCAAGACGAGGAAGAATCTATACACTGATGGTGCTATTCTCTCAAGTAACTTTATCATCTCATTGACAACACAGTGTGGTGGGTCAAAATTCTCCTTGTACTCTTATTTTCTTAGGCAGAACCATTGCTCTGCCCTTTGACAGTTTTAGCAATGAAAAGCTTGCCTTCTGTTTGCTAAAAAGTAACCAGTATTTAAGCAGTATTTATGACAAGTCCCACAATAGACATATCTCCTCACTGAGAAAAAATCCTCCCAAACCCAACTTGTTAATGTCACAATACACAAAATTTTACTTCTCATGTAAGCTTAAGAGCTCAACTTGTTAGAGGCTTCATTCAGAACTTGGAAGTGTTGCTGGATAATAACTATATTAAAAAAAAAGAAAACAACAACAACAACCAACCAAACAAAAAGCAAACAAACAAACAAAAAAACCTAACAAAAACCCACAAAACAAAACAAAAAATTAACTTTCAGATTTCAATTTAGCAAAGGCCTCCTTTTCCTGAAAAATTATGTGCATGTTGAGCTCGAAGCATGGCACCTTCACTGCTAATCATCAGCCCTACATCATGCTGTTTGAACTTCATCTCTCTTTTTCTTTCATAGCTTATTTTCCCCTGTCTTGTTATGGAGTAATTTTTCTCATACTCCATTGATACTTAAACAAATATTTCCCTGAATGTTCTTTGTGCTTGGCAGGGTTAAAAAAGAGGAAAATAGAGACTAGTTGGCAAAAAAATTATCTGCCCTGAAAGCCACATTTATAATTTTTTTTTTTTTTGACAAAGAATAAATCTGCAACATTTCATTTTTAAATTATTTTCCCTTGAAAACATTTTTGAGAAGAAGTTATCATTAAAATACTTTTGAGGATACTAGCTCCCCTGGAGCCCTTGTGTTATAAAAAAATTAATGTCTTATTATTTTGCCTCTATTTAGTCCCTACTAATTATGCACACTCTTCTCCTGACCCACTGATTCTCACTATATTCTGCTCCATTCTGCCACACTTCTCTTCTTTTGCCAGCTATGCAGAAACCACTTAGTTCTTGCACTGTAGAATATTGTTGTCTTTTCCTTCTTCTCCCAGTGATATGTCCTAGAAGCAGGCTGCAGATTTTTCTTGTTTTCATTAAACACCATCATTCTGATGCAGTACTTCTGCTCTGTAAAGCAATCAGAACAGTAAGTGCTTTACACCCAAAGCCCACTTGGTAAATAATGTTATGGGACTAGTGCCCAGTCGATGTAATTTGTCTTTCACCAGCTCCAGGTGTGCCAGAGACAACCTGACCCTTCACACACTACCTTCAAAGAATTTTCTTGGAATGAAATTTGAGAAACAAATGCATTTGAGAAAAAGAAAATGTAGATAATACCTGTAAAGTATAAAGAAGCATGTCAGTTCAATAAGTTGTTTGCTATGTATTATCAGCTCCTGTGTACCAAGATCATTTCGATCTCGCTGATCTTGTTGACAAAAGAACAATCTTGGCAAAACATTACATGCAACAGTTAGTGCCATACATGGCACTGGCAGCTTTATCTTTGTAAGAGTCACATGACAGTTAGACATGAGACATAGGATGAAATCCTGCCACTACACATCTTAGCCAAGACACTACCTCCCACCTGCAATGAGCCCTCTCCAAGTAAGATTTCTCACTTCATCCACTCAGAGTGCTAAAGAAATTAGTTGTATTTCTTAGACATAATCAATCAGGGAAGTACTTCTGAAGCATCACACCAAGGAAAGGAAGGAACACTCTTTCCATCAGCTATATCCAGGACAGATAAATAGTATGCCTTCTGTGGTTCATGCCTACAAAAGTGACAATAGAGCTTAAGAGCTGGAGATGTTTGTCCAGTGCCAGGAAGAGGTAAAAAGCCCCAGAATGAGTGATATTTTATTAGCTCCAAACTTGAGGGACAGCTGTGGTCTAATTTCTCCAGTGACAAAGATGCAAAAGCTGAATAATTGATTACATGCATTTTCCTCCCAGTTTCTCTCCTTCTCTAGATTAACAATAGTTTTGTACACTTTTGGACTTGTACTAACATCCGTGTTTCTACTTCTCCAAAACAAAGTGACTTCATGTTTAAGTACTTATTAGGATCCATTCTAGTGTGTGCTTGTCCAGAGCCATCATACAGGCAAAGTGTCATAATGTTGTAATATACAAAAAAATCTTCCACTTTCCTGTTAAGCTCTCATCCCTTCCAAACTCAGTTGTATTCTGTATTTCACTTACACATTATTTATCTTGTGTTTCTTATCCCAAGTAACTTTGCTGGGAATCCTATCTTCCTGTCTTTTAAGACATTGATGTTTGTCTTCTGAGTATCTGGTACAGAGAGGCTTTGAGGTACTTAGGAACATGGTTTAGTGGTGGGGTTGGCAGTGTTAGGTTAACAGTTGGACTTGATGATCTTAAAGGTCTTTTCCGCCTGAAATGATTCTATAATTCTATGGAACTCTTCATAGCAATTTCTACTGCAATAGCAACTCCTTTGGCTGAATGGTGTAGCACAAATTATGTGACACTTACTCATGAAACTGGGATCTACATAAAGCTTTTTCAGAATGTTAGAAGTAATGGCCAACCTTACACTGAACAAAATGAAGAGGAGTATGTGAAAAAGGAGTATGTGTAAAAGTTGCATTACAAACATGAAGATGGGAGGAGAGGAAAGAGGAGAAGCACTCAGTTCTATGTAAGAAGTACCAGCAAGGATTTACACTTCCACTGTAACTTTGGGATTAAGAATGCACTGTGGGAGGTGATGAACCTGAGAACTTTGTCTTAAGCTTACTGTACAGTGTTGACTCCTTACTGAGCAATTAAGAAAAGAAAATTACTGCATTCAGAGGAAACCTCCATAATGTCCTCTTGGTATGTTTCAGAGCCCTGAGAGCAGCTTCTTACTGCCCCTCCTTAATTTCTCTCTGGCAGATTTTTCAACCAACATTTCTAGTACTGTCAAATTGTTTAATTTTTCTTTTTCTTTCAAGTGTTCTAAGTTTTCAACTATCACAATTTAATTTCAAATTAACTTCAGACATTGTATGTGGGCCATGAGTGAGAACAGTCTGGAGAAAAATGCTAACAGCAATTAACAGTATGGGATGTTCTTACAAAATTTTCTTTCTTTCTAGGAAGAGATGTAGTAGTGTTTGCTGTCAATACAATTCTCCTTTTCACAGGTAAAACAAATAAGAATATGTATTAGGAGCATCTATATTGACAAATTAGCAGCAATTACACCTGCAAAAGCTACTTTTCATGTATTCCTTTTTAGGCTAGACACTTAAACACTGATTCTCACCTCACATTTTTAAATTTCCTTACAAGAATATGAATCTATGGGTTGCATTTTTCTGAAAGATGGACATATTATAGACCTAAAAATTACTGTTTGTGATATGAATTTACTGGTCTTGAACAAATATATATGTATATATGTTTATACACATTTCTTTTAATCATATGAAATCCTTAAATGAAACACTCTTGAGGAATTGGTCACTAATACACACACATGACCCCAGGAAAAGGAAAAAAAAACAAACCAAAGCAAAAACCAACCAAAACAACGACAACAACAAAAACGCAAGATCACACATGTAAAAACAAACAAACCAACTCAAAAATAAGAAAATCAACATACAACTGCTCTATGACTCATCTTTGAAAAGAGAACATCAACCTCTCATGTTTTGGGGGAAAGACACACAATTTTTTATGGGAGTTAACTTTTTGACAGGAATATGCTCTTTATTTCCACCATACCTTTGAAAAACAGCAGTTTCCACTTGATCGACAAAGACGTGTCCATCAGCCAGTATAGCTGCCTGATTCATGAGTGGTCCAATCTTCACTTTCCTCATGGTCACAGTTCCATGCTTCCAGAGCCACACTGGATCCACATTCAAACCCAACATAAGAGCAGGGAGCTTAGCATATTGCTTTGAATGACCACCCTGCCACCATGCAGGCCTCAACCCATCTAAGCAAGGAACAGAATAATTTTTATTTAGAGGATAATATTTGGACTGGTACAGAAGTGTCAAAAAGAAGTAATTGAGACAAATGGCTGGGAGAAGAGGCAAAGGGAGAATTAAGGCCAAGAGTGACAAGAGTAAGGAAGAAGATGGACTGGGAAAATAAAGCTGCATTTTGGTCTGATAAGGACAGATGTTCATAGGTCCAAACTATGGATTGAAAAAGCTTTCTAAAACCCTTGCAAAATTATGTGAGTCAAGGACTGTCACAGTCTCCATGTGCAACACAGACACAGGACCAAATTGAAATTGTTTGGCTATTATTATATCTACAATTATGTGTCAATAATTAACCCTTATACTTTGACCATTTTATTGTGAGTATACATTTGCACATCTATATCTATCCGTTAGTAGTTAAAAATAAATCCAAGGGTGAAAGTTTGGTGCACTTGTAAGCTGCCGTATGTTTGCCCTGAATTTCAGCTGGCTGAGGACTTCACAGAATCTCAGTGAGTAGAATATCACATAGAGTTAATATGAAACCTTCTTCATAGGTTTTGTGCTGCAAGCTGCCATTAATCCATTACACTTTCAGTAGTGTGACAGGATTTAATTTACTTGCAAAATTCCAGCAGCAAAAGTCTATTCTGTTAAACAATCAACAGCAATCCAGCAGTTTCTGAGAAAATGGAGACACATCCATTAGTCTCTAGAAATACCTTTTAAACCCTAGGAAGGATAAGTGAAGAAACAGTGCCCTGTCACCAGAAAAATCAGTCACAGTTGATATCTTTCTAACAAACAAAAAGTTCCTCATGGGAAATGTTAAAATCATTCAGAAAACACACAACAAAAAAACACCATCATAAACACCAGAATAAACAACCAGTGAAACTTGCTATATTTTTGTTGTATCCATGCTGTATAACATGATCTTGAATATGAAGAAAGAGGCTTGCAGCCCAACAACTAACATCTTGCAGCACTCTGAATGCAAATGCAGAGATAAAAAAATCAGCCTGCTGGAACTATTAAGTGATCTTTAAAGTGCTTGTGTAGATTGCAGAGGAAAAGCAAAATGAGCCTGGCTACTTTCTTTTAGAAATCACCATCTGAAAAAGACCAAAAATCATTTGTTGATATACTAGTCGTGGCTTGTCTTTGGTCTGCAGATACTGAAGTGGTACATTTTCTGCATTGCTTCAATACATGCTATAAAAACAGCAAGACTTTCAACTATTTAAGAATATTTGCTTCCAACCAAAACAGCAAACTACAAAGATTTGAAATCATAATTTGAACAGAAATACACTAGAAAAACTCATCACCCTCCCCCCCCCCCCCCCCCCCAAGATTCCTTGCAATTCTGAATTCACTTCAGTCTTTCAGAAATTGAATGAGGCTGTGTCAGCCATCTTCAGTGGTATTTAGTTCTCTGTCACTCAGTTCGGGCCACTAAAGAGCAGCCGTCTTGCAGAAGGGGCAATTATATATAGGTCCTGACTCCAGCTGCTGTAGTTGCTCAAGCTGCAGTAGTTGCTCAGATTATCTTCTGCATTCATTGTCACAGAGCACACTAGTTTTTCTGTATTCAATTTCTAATCACAAGAGATGTGGAGTGGGAAGGAGGACTCCAACTCCGAATCATCCCTTATTTCCAGCAAGTGCAGGTAGGTTTAGCCTTTGGCCAGAGAAACAAAGGATTAAATAGGACAAAGTATCAATAAAGAGACAATTTGGAAGGCTCTGTGCCTATTATCATAATGGAAATAGCAAGGTAGCCATTGCAGAAACTGTGAAAGACCAAGTACACTCAAATCTTGCTGGAATAAATGTGATTTGATACAAATTTAGAAGGAAATGGCTCTTTAAGCACATAGTTAATGCAGCACTTTTAGGTTGCCATTAGTGTTCTATATATTATTAATTAGACTAAAAAGGGAGGAAATGACACAGCAGATACCAATTACTATGGCACAAGCTGTAAATAGCCTGTGTTTTCAATTTTTCAAGTCTTCTAGATTTGAATACCTTAATGTTTTATTTAATATATATTAATTTCCTATCAAACTTCAAAGTGAGCTGTCTTATCAAGCACATTTCATGTGTATTGCATAGGTGATGCTAAGTGCCCTGGGGACATAAACAGAACTCACTTGACTCACATTTACAGATCTGTCCCATTTTTAATAATGTATGTTAACTGTATTTAAAGATGATTTACAATACATATACAGGTCTAGCAAAATGCTAGTTTTCACCACCACTTGCTCTAAAATCTCATGATTTCTATAAGCACTGCTACCATAATGTTGAAGGTGGTATTGGGCTGTTAATTTATTGGACCAAGCACATTTCTACTGAGGTCAATTAACTGGAGATTTGCTACACACTTCTGTGGGAGGGGAATGGAGATTCAAAACAGTAAAGTCAGAGTCCTAAAAAGGTAGTTCCTGTATTTTTAATGCACCATTAACTTCTACAGAGATTTTTGGCAAAAGATATTTGAGAGCAAGATGAGCAACACAATTCTGTTAGGTTTTCTGTAATAAAAGTACAAGACTAAATCCAGCATGTGGCAGAGAAAGCAAGGGAAACAGGAAGGAACTGGTTTATGAGTATCTATATATATTCCCCTAATCTTCTTTTGAGAATGAGGGGATTATTTACCTTTCAGGGAAAGAAATCATAACTGACACTAGTGTGTCTTCTCCTCCCGGTGGTTTTAGCCACCTTGTTGAGTATCAATATGTTGAGGTGAAGCACAAGAGAAAACACAAGAACACCACTTGAGCGAAATACATTCTATTCTGAAGCTTCCTGCGTTTCCAAGATACCTATGCTCACTTGGACAGAATCATACCCCTAATTTTAACAATGTGCATAGGTTAGTCTGGTGTGATAGAATCAAAAAGATTACTGAAAAGAAGATGATGGTTAAAAGAATGAGTCTGCTGTTATACAGAAGCTTTACAGAAAAGCTGCATTAAGTGTGTTTGTGTATTTATAGCCATACCAATCTTTATATAAACATATACATTCTGCCTATTCCACATAAGCCACAGTAACAAAAATTTTAAAAGGTCAAGTCTGACAATTTTTTAAAGGTCATGTTTAATTCTAAGACTTAAAATCTGTCTATGGTATTCCACAGCAATGTGATTCATTGTAAATGCTGAATGTTAGCTGAAGTACAGTTAGTCTCTACTCTGAATACATATTACCCACAGTTTAGATAATACCATGAATAATATTGTTCATTAGACCTTGACCTATATAGTGTCCAAGATTCAACTGTTCTAGGAGTTCTGAGAAACATAATGGCAAGCTTTTGCAGTATAATCTCTGCAATTAAATGCTTCTCTACTCAGCAATTCTGAGCAATATCTCTATCACAGACCCAAACACTATACCCAAATAGTTACATGGCTAAATGCTGTTTTCATGTTTCTACAAGTAGAATAAGGAATAACTTATTGAAAAACTGAGATTTTAAATTCCTTAAATTCCATAAACTCTGATCTGAATCCAAATTTTGCAGCTCAGCACCTTGCTGAGTCAAGAGAATCATCCAAACATAGCTCTTAATTATGTCTGTGAGTCATTCAAGCATGATGAGATCAGACAACCTGGTGAAATCAGGAAAATACCTGAAGGACTGTAGATACTAGCTCTGGCAGAGGAAAAAAAAAAAGAGACCAACTTGGTGACTGGGAACAAACTCCAAAGGTTATTCTAATAAAATCAACAACCAATTCCCACTGTACACAGCTCAGGTATTTGTTTCAAATCTCTGATAAAAGTCAGGGTGGGTAACTATTGCTGCTCTTCTGCAAGGGGAAGGTACTGTCAGGGAACAGGGAACCTGACAGTGGGGCCACTGCCGTGCTGGCAATCTGGATGCACAACAGGAGCAATGCAGAAGCTGCCTGTCTTAGCCAGAGGTAGGCACAGACAGAGGCCACAGAGCAGGAGGCTGATTTGCTAATTTCCTAATTAAGCAAATTAGGAAAGGAGCCATTGTCAGTGATGGAGCTCAAGAAAATCCCAGTAAAACTCCTTGGCCAACTCTTCCATAGATACCTCAACAGGCAAACTCTGGACTAGACAATTTGTCTGAAGACGGTGCACAGAAAACAATAAGGTGTTTTCTTATATATAAAACTCAAGAGGCAAATACTGCAAATAAAAGGTACTCCAATGTTGAAAGAAAACTCAGAGAACTAAAGAATTGGAATATGCATCTCATGAATCAGTGTCTGTATTTAAGGTAGGGCTGTGTTAAAATGCATCTCTTATTGCAGTAGTATTCACAATGGGGTTTTTTTGCATAGTTTCAGGGCATCTGCATAGCAGAAGTTGAATATAACTTTAAAACTTTACAGGTTTTCCTGGAAAGCATACAGATATAATACCTTTTAAAGAGATGAGGCAGGGTGAAGAATTAGGGTTTCAAAGAGATTTTTGTTTTGTATATAGTCGTACTTTTGCTACCAGTAGGGGAGAATATCAAAAGCTGCCTCAAGCAAAACTCCCATCAAATTCTGATGGGAATGGAACATTCAGATCATGGAATAGCTTTGAAAATACAGCCAAAAATTCTCAACTTCACACATCCTGTTGCACTTAACTGCCATGTTAGATTACTGTGGATAAAACACAACACTTCTTTAATTAATAATTTATTTATTTTTACTCCTTTCTCCTCATCTTTGGAAAAGGTTAAAATAAAAGTAAAAAGAAAAAAGGTAAGAAGATTTCCCCTTTCAGGTTGGGTATGTTAGTTCATCTTTAAAGTCCAAAATGCTTCCAATCCATTTTTATTTATTCATGGAAATATTAATTTTGGTTGGAAATAATTCACTCTTAAAAGGAAAAAGTTCTGTCATCTCTGCTCAGCAACTGGTCTAGTTGTCATCTGGATGATATTTCACAGCTTTCTAAGACATAAATAGAGAAGTAAAGTGAGTACACAGAGAATTGCACAATGATAAAACATGTCGAAGAAGTTTTGATCACATAACAAGTGGACAAGTTTAGTCAAGTTCTTATACAATTTTAGGAATTCTCCACCAATATTTTACCAATTTTCACATTGTTTTTTTTGTTTGTTTGTTTTTTTTGTTTTCAAAACTAAGCATTTCTGATTTAGTTACCAGAAATTAAAAGGCCCAGAATCTTACCTTCTTGAAAAAGATATTTGAATGTTTATCATGCAAATATTACAGGTATTGTTATGTATCAGCAAGGAATACAATCTTACTTTCTTACTCAAAAGCAACGAAGTTTAGCAAGTCAGTCTGGCTACTGATTTATATTGCTTAATGCATTTCTGTGCATTGCCTTTGTCAGCTCATTGATGAGTGGCTCCAAATTTTCTGGCCTTTTCTAAACTTGTTAATATGGTGTTGTGAGCCACATCGACAAGCTACAATACACTATGAGGTTATAATTATCATAAAGATGCTATAAATTGTCAACAGATACACTAGTAAGTGGCTAACATCATGATTCTAGTCCTCCAGAAAAGTAAATTACCACTCAGTCAAAAAGGTAACCAATCATGTGAGCCATACAGAGTTGCATGAAAGATTGGGCACTATGAAACATTAGGTATGAGGTAATGCTTAATGCATTAAGTCCTTTTTGCCACTATTTGAACAACATATTTATCTTGATTGCTCGCTCATATAAAATAAACACTGAAATCAGTTCAAACTAACTGCTTACTTTTCTCATCATAATGAAGAGAACAAATATAGAACGAATATTCCTTTAGAACTTTGAGCAAAATATTTTGACATATTTGGTTAGAACAGAAAAAGAAAAACAAATAAGTCTATGCTGACACTTCAGTATCCCATTTTCTTGATACTCAGACTCCATATGGGTTGTTAATGTACATCTTTATAAGAGAAATGGAGCTGCTTAGCTTGCAGATCTATGGCTCAAACACCCTGCTAGAAGACAGCAGAAGAGAAAAGTCTCATTTATATTTATTTTTAGTAGTATAACTAAGTTTTTAGTAGAACATAGTTTACAATCCCAGTACCTAATCACAGGCTCTTCCCTTGACTCAAATGATACTGCAGTATGCCTTATGAGTGAGAGTTTGAAAAGCGAGGACTTTGGAAGCCACAGATGAAAATTACCTACATGCTGAAGCTAGGAAACTGTTCTGAGACAGGAAGAAATTACATTTCAGTGAACTTTATGAGCACAATATCTTGATACCCTGTGGAACAGATTCAGGTCTTACTGCCTGCTTTACACATGTAGAATGTCTTGTGTGTATAGAGGTAACATATCTGTATTTTACCACATACTTGAATGTAGTTTGAAGAAGCATTTCTGGAAAGTATCAATACAAGGGAGAATTATCAGGAGAACAAAGTCAAATGGAAAAACAGTGTTTACAGGGAGATGGTGTTTAATGGAAAACCAAGAACATCGTTGCAGAACTTGCTGGCCAGAGAAATTCTAGTCAGCTGGTGGATGAAAACCTTGACCAATAAGAAAGAAAACTGGTCTCAATGTAGTGTAAGATTACTAAAGAATTGTAATTAATGATTTCTTGCTTATTAAATTGCTATACTGTGAACAAGATAGGAAACCATGGATATCCTAGAAAAGGATACAAAATAATCATGTAAACTAAACAATAAAAAACCATCTCTAGGCTCAAAATGCAGATAAGGGAAAGTTTACCTTACCAGGAATGATACATTGTCCTATCAATTGTAAACAAGAAAAAAGTTATATATCTGGGATGACAGTAGAAATCACAGAGTCATGGAATCATAGAATGGTTCATGCCAGGGCAGGATCACCCAGAGCAGGACACTCCGGAACAGATACAGATGGGTCTTGAAAGTGTCTAGAGAAGGAGACTCCACAGCCTCTCTGGGCACCCTATTCCAGACTCTGTCACTCCCGCAATGAAGTGCTTCCTCAGGTTGAGGTGGAACTTCCTGTGTTTCAGCTTGTGATGATTACCTCTCATCATGTCACAGGGCACAACTGAAAAGAGACTGGCAAGAGAGAGAGAGAGAACTGGCACATCAATCATCAAAACATGTCCATAATCATCAGATTGTTAGATTGTTTTTCATATGTTTTACTAGAAATATGGCACAACCTTCTACATCTTTCTGTCTGACTGGTGATCTTTTCTGATCCATAACAACCAAACTGATAATTTCTCATATTATAAATGAGACAGTGAAAGGATAAGAAGCAGCTTTTTAAGGTTTATTGTCATCCTGCAATTCATTACACATTCTAAAGAGCTGGTTTTCCCAAATCTCAAATATGCAGCCAGCAAATTGTGCAAGTCTGAAAAAATCAAAAGTTCAGGGCTAGAGCAAAAAGTATAAGTAGATGTACAACAGAGCTTCAGATACTTCTTTTCATTTGTTGACAGGACAGAAGGTCACATTTATGCTTCTGAGAAGAACAGAAAAGGCATTTAGAAAGACATTGGACAGGTATGCTGAGATGTAAAATAACTAAATAAGTCTGAAAAGCAGAGTATGTACCTTATTACCTGCTAGCAGGAACCACGAAGAAAAATATATCACCTCCCTGACAAATTAAAATATGTTGTTAAAAGATAAAATTCCCACTGCAACACCTAATCACAAAGCTGTTTTCTAGGAATAAAGTATCACTGCCTGATTGAGTTATCAATATCTGATAAACCACTATGAAGTTACTGGAACCAGCACCTGACATTCTCTGCCATCAAAGAATAAGCATCAGAAGCATGATGCATACACTCATCTTTATTTGCTTTAAAGTGATAAAGAGCACTTAGTATGAATTATATGGATTTCAACAGGCGTCCAGATCTCAACACAGTTGCTGCCTTTCCATTATTTACTGAAATCTGTGAGCACTAACTTTTAACTGACTTCTGTGGTATAAGTAACTTCTTCTTGTGTACTGTGGTCATTTACAATGTGTAAAATTTCACTTTTCAATATGCCATATGGCTCTTTTACTAAGAAGGATGCAACACGATAAGAAAGCAAAAGAAGAAAGAGAAAAAAAAGAGGAATGAAAACCTCAATTGGCAGCATTACTTCAGTCACAGGCAAATTAAAGATAAATATTCTGAAATGCTAAGAGTGGCTCATTCTCATTCATTTTGCAATTTCATTTTTCATTCATTTTTCAATTCATATCAAAAAGAAACCAGGTTAGTGCAATTCATGGTGATTGTCATGGTTCTAATAGTATACTCTACCACCACTACCAGGAATCCTGAAGTACACCAAATGAATATTCTTTGTATTTCTTGGAGGATAACTGCATTGTAGTTGACTGTAACTGTATTTCCCTTTTCCAGAATAGATTTTTATTGCCTTTTTCATATCACTGGGAACATGAACAAATTAATTATTTACAATATTCTTGGTGAGCAAATCACAGGTGTAGAGTAGTATGTGGAAATAGTGTGATTTCTTCTGTTTGCTCTTGTTTCTTCTACTCAGTGAGATCTGAACCATACCTATGGAAACAACTTCATTCTACTCAAAGGCACTGCATTATTGTCTCCAGATAGAAACAGTGTTAATGCCCCCTTTCTCTATGGGGTATGAATTCTCTCTATCCTGATTTTACAACATTTGGTCTTTGACTCCAAAACATTCTGGGGCTGTGTGTATTTCCATCATGTAAATGTACAAATACACCATTGTAATAATAATGAAATTATGAGCCAGTCAAATGAAAGGGGTTTTAATTTTGATTACACTGCTTGGCATAGATTTTAAAAGTTGCCTACTACATACACTTATAATAACAAGGATAACACAAAAAAAAAAAAAAAAGAGAACACTGATCAGAATTATCAATTCTTAATATCATTTTGATGCAGCGATATTAAAATTCCAGACATTTTCCCTTCTACCTGAAATAGAGAAATAAGTTCAATATCCAAATATAATTCAAAACAACCTCTTTCTAAATGACCCCTCTTCTGGACAGAAAATGTTTGCTGGTACACGTACATCCACACAAACAGTCTTACTAGTTTCTCTTTGCACTTAATCATAGTGAGAAAAAGCAACCTAATAGTGTGTTTCTGTTTTGTGACAGTCATAAAACTGTACGTGGGAAGCTTATATTTCACTTTAAAAATAAATATTGTAAATGAGGTTTGTTAGCCCTGGTTTTTGGTAGCTTTATATGTTAAAAACAAACAAACAAAAGCAAGCAAACAAGCCAATCAACCAAACAAAATCTCTTCAAAAGAGATACATTTACACAGAGCCATGTTTGTGATATATTGTCTCTTCACTGTTACCTCTTCCACCGCAGTCTTGTTTATATAACCTTAAGACTTAGTGTCACTGATAAACTGCTCTCTTCCAAAGTAATATATGGGCATCACAACTTCATCTCTTTTCTTGGTCTGATGAAGAGCACTGTAGCAAAACTTGCCACAACTTGTGTCATGTTTAGCCATATCATAGCCGTGAACATGAATGACCAGACTGCACCACTAAGGTTAGGAAACTGCAGGCTCCTCAGGGCTAGGAAGATGATGCTCTAGAGAGATGAGCAGCTGACAGGAAAGAAAAGGTCCAATAGTCAAATCACAGATATATATTTTCTCGTTCTCTCAAGCCAGCACTACAACACTGATGCACAGATAACAATATTGAGCATCCCTGCAAAACTGTTCTAGGTTTAGAGAAGCAACTGGCACATGAGAAAATCTGGTGATGAAGCACATAAAAAAACCACAGCAATTTTCTTGGGAAGCATGGGTACAAAGTTGCGGGACTGAGAGACCTCAGGAGGGGTATCAGGGAGTGAAGGCTCCCATCCCAGGCTATGGACACTAATGCACACAGACGGGAAACAATCAGGAGGGACTGGAGCTCTACATGCAGTCAGAAAACTATGGCTTTGCTGCAGTGACTGATACCCTAGTACCTCCAGAGGAAAGACGGGATCTGGCTCATTACAAAGGTGCCTAAGAGGCAGTTGCATCAGCTGAAACTATAGAGGCTCAGTCTGGATTTAAGGGAAAGACTTTTTCCCATAGTGGGGCCAGGCCCAAGGAGGTGGTGCCATCTCTCTTCTAGGAGGGTTTCTAGCCCCCACAGTATATATCCCCAAGCAACCTGGTCTGACACCACAGCTGAGATTTCTCTGGACAGGGCTTTGGACTGCAGACGTCCTGAAGTCCTCAGTGGCCTGAATTGTCCACAGATCTTATGATTCCACACCTTATGATGTCTTTGCAAAATAGAGACTTCTCCCTTTTCTTCCTATTCTCCTGATGGAGACATAGATATCCAAAAAGACATAAGTTTCCTTGATATCACAGGAAAAACTAGGTTTTAAAAAATCCAAAATGCAAAACTGAAGACCTGGACTGTAGTAAAAAATACTGCTCATATCATTAAGGATCATAGATCTCTGTCATGGGCTCAGATTTATCCAAAGTCAGATGAAGTGATTAAATTTGAACTGCCCAAATGCCAAAACCTGAAATCATAAAACACCACAAAAAAACCCAGTCATGCTTCCAACTACAAAACAGCTTCATAACTACAACACTGGAAATGTTGACTGAGCTGCTTAGTAGGAAAAAAAATATGAAGTTCCAAAATTATATGAATTTTAATCCCATTTATCCTAAATATAACAAATTATGACCAAAATATTTTTCTTAGTAGCAAAGGAAACATATATAACAACACCATATTTAAAAAAATTCTCTTACATTTGCAGCATTACTACTGGGAAAATGAAGCACTATCAAGCTCCACCTTCTCCAAAGCACAAAGATGAGCAGAAACAATTTTCAGATAGTTTAGTCAGTTCAGTTAGCACTGAACCCACTATGTTTTTTTTAAACAAAAACTAAACTGCTGCAGGTGAGTATAATGATATGTTGCTTAATATTAGTAGAACACTTTGCCTATGCTCAACCACATACCTGCAGGAACTTACTATATTGGGAAGCTATAACTAATGGGTCTTCTTAACCTTGCAAGTATCCTCCTATGGAAAACATGACACCAAAACTTGAAATCAAGGAAAAAAATTCTGTCACAGTTTTGCCCTTGTATCATTTTTGCACAAATTTAGGGAGGATTTGATACAGCAGAATGGATTGTTCCCATAAAAGCATAAAGTCCTTTTTTTTGCATTTCTCAGCTGAAGGTGGTTGGTTTACACCACTGATGTGTCTACATGGGACATGGGATGGAATGTTAACACTCAACATAACACATATGCAATCTACGTAACACAATGTACAATCTGCACCTGAATTCAAATGATAGGATTGTCTAAAACATGGTCAGCTTAAGAATACTACATAAACCTGAGTTAAGAGTCTTGCAGGCTTAATGGCACAGAGGAAATGATCTCAGTGATAAAGATTTAAATACCTGCTTATTGTTCAATTTCAAATATCAGAATGCTGCTTTTGTGGGCAGGTAATTTTCTCCACAGTGAGAAAATGTCATGCTTGGATGACCTACCTATATATAATAGGTGAAAGAAATCGTCCCCACACACACAATTTCAAGAGCTTTCTGGAAGTTTTCCGACCCATTCCCTCACCCCCACCCAGGGCTGTGGCTGAAAACTTGATGTCAAGATGTTTGCTTACAAGTTCTTCAAGAGTTTAGGGAAACTGCTAATGATTCTTCCTGCTCTGGAGGCAGCCAGTCTTTTTTTTTTTTTTTTTTTTTTTCCAAGGCAGTTGGGGAGGGACAGAGGTAAACAAACAGCATGTTAAAAAAAGAAGACCAGAATTATTCACTGTCAGGATTAAGGGTGGTTCTTCAATTACCAGAATGATTACTGTAATCAACTGATAAATACCTGATGCCTTCCGGGAACTCTGATCACAAGCTGAAACAATTTTTTTGCAATGCTGTTTCTGTCACCTGTCATAGCAAATGATAGGGTAATCAGCAAAATGGCAGAGTAAGGAGACAGGTACTGACCATGTCCAGATAAAGAGAAAATTATCGTTCATATGCAGTAGACATTGCAATGGCAGGGAGATGACTTGTGAATCTCAAGAGCAACAAATATTTGATCCCTGTAGGCTACGTAATGTGAGTAAAATCATCCCCAAAAAGGATGCCTGCATTGTTCAGTGAACCAGTGGCTCAGTGTTACCTCTTTCATTGAGAGCTATAACAAACACTTTAGAGAGTGACTCAAGATGTCAAGGGCAAGGAAAATGTTTTAAGCTCAGTATATAGGACACAGTGATGAGAGAGTGCGAGGTCTCACCAAACTGATCTCCCCCAGCACAGGCAGAGGATGCTAATCCCAAACCTTTCTACTCCAGGCTGTTGCCCAAAAAAACTTTTTCAAAAGGGGATAGAGGAAGAATGTTAAGCACACCAGAAAAGAGATTATGTTCCCCAGACTGCAGAGCTCAGTGTCATTTCTCCATAGTCATTTTCCTCACCTGTCAAGAGCATGTGTGTCAGAAATAGTTTTGAATTGGGAACATGTTCACTCTAAAGGAGTAGGAAAGACGTTGTTCTGTGGGGGTCAGGTGGGAGGCAGTCTAGTGGTATCTTTGCTCTACGGCCAGTAAAAGTGGATGCATATTTGGCTTCACAGTACGATTTAAATTTAAGAAAGATTCTTAGCATAACACATGCTTTCTTCTTGTACTAATGCTTAAATATGGGAAAAAGGAGGTGGAAACAGCAGTGAAGAGCAGTATTTTCTCACAGCTCTAGTTTTTCTGCCATTTCATATACACCTACCCTGCCTTTCATTTTATTTCCTCTTAAAAACATTTTTTTGTTTGTTTGACAAAGTAAAAATTAGCAAACACAACCAGAAGCTGGTACACATAAACAAGGGAGTAAGCAAAATAACATCAGGACTGAAAGTAGTAACTGGGTAAAAAGTACAGACTGACATTTCATACTGTATTCTCACATTTCCTCTACCACCACAGATGCTGGAAGAAGGCACCATTCTTTCACACTCCTTTGACTGCAGAAGAAATCTGTATGTGTCCAGGAAGACTGCTGTCAACAGTTTTGAAGCTCAGGTAATTTTATTATCTCACAAAATTCATCACACTGCCAGAACACTCAGAGATAAATTTTGTGGAGGGTAGTTTACAGGGACAGGTGAATAACTCAATTGGAGGCGCTCTCAAATAACATGCTCTGCTCTCGAGTGAATATCTGGGTCAAATACATAATCAGGCTACCAGAAAAGAATTATGCTAAATAATACTGCTCTTAGGAAAAATTATTACCTAGAAGATAAATCTTCATTTTACTGTACTGTTTTTACATGTGTACATGGAAAAGTATACCATGCTCATGTCATGGAAAATTGCTAAAAGAAACAATATGTGGCACTGTTGTCAGTTAATAAGATATAGACAGCAAGCTTGTACACTATGTCAGTGGTCTGATACCAGGCCAGGTAAACTAGACTTAAATTCACTGCTGTTTGTCATCTGGTTTTGAGTTATTGTGACTCAAGTGAGTAGCTACAGCCCGAACTCTAATGGGCAGATGTTCCTAGCTTAAATAAAAAAGAAAGCTGTCATAATGGGTGTCCTTCCTTTTACCTTGAGCAGAGGTTAAGCTGGCAAGGAAGCTGAACTAGATCCCAGAAACTTTTCCACCACAGGAGTTTCCAAGCAAGCTGCTAGATATGCCCAGCTTTGCAGTGCTGGCTGCTTTTGGTTTTGCAGAGCAGATTGAAAAAACAGATCTTGGGGATGTGGACTGAGAGGGGTCTAACCCTAGCTCTGTAGACAGCATGCCATCGTTTTGAGCCTTGCCACTTTGATTTCTGTAGCAAGGGCTTAATCTGAACTATGTATTCTAGAGTATTCTGTAGTCTCAAAGTAAAATATTCCAATTACCATGAATTTCATGGAGGAATTTACAAATTATTCCTGTGATTAATTATCATCATTGCACAAACCGTGTGTCCTGTTTTAATCAGGCTAGGTTCAGCTTTCATCAATTACTGCTATAGTTTTGGTTACTACAGTGAGGAGCCCTTCTTATTAAGTTTCTGCTCCCCATATAGATACTAAATTAAAAGACTGACCAAGACAATTGTTAATCTTCCCTTTCATAATATAAATGGATTGACTTTATTGTTTCCCTATAGAAGAGGTAACCTAACTGCTTAAACCATTCACACATCACTTCTGAGGTTTCAGCAGTTCCATTTGTTGACCTCTGCCTTGAACTGTGGGCACCAGAACATCACATCACAATGCAGCCACTGTCAAATCACAGCCAAATCCTCAGGGAGAGCAGTCTTTTCTACTGAATAGGTGCCTGCTTATTCACGAGTGCTTAGTAGCATGAAGCCAGAACTAACCCTGGCACTCTAAACCACAGTGAAATTGAAGACAATCTGCATCTCCTCAGTATTCACACCCTTAGACTTCTATAAACACATGCAGGTTTTTATTTAATCAGTGCCATTTTCATTTACCTGTGACACAACTTGATTTCTCCAGAAGTAAAGTATCTCCTTAAAAATATCTGTACATACACACACGCGTGCATGCACACGCACATGTATATGCATACCTACCAAAAATATCACTGACATTTCTGAGAGGCAAGAAAGCATTCTTACAATTCAGGGCAGACAAACAGTTCAGCATGAGCTCATCCAACTTCTAGCATAGGGCAGCACTCACATATCATCTTGGGAATTTTATTTCATCAGTTAGAGAGGAAGGAACTCATGAATAACATAAAACAAGCAAAACCTCATCACCTTATCTACACTTTTCTACAGATGACACTGGAGCTGCCAGGAGTGCTATAAGTGGGTTGATTCTTCACCGTATTGAAGGGCTCTTGAGTCCTAACAGACTTGTTGTGGCAGTCAGGCGTTTTCTCAATATGCACTGCAAGTGCATTCACAAAAGCAAAACAACCATCACAAGTCACAGAGAAGTCTCTCTTTTTATGAAGTGTTATTCCCTGACCTAAATCAGTCTTTGCCTTTGAATCAGTTTGTGTTACTCCCTATTTAGCAGATTGATTGCTGCTATGGCAACCGCACATCCTGCTCTACAGACATAAGTATTAGTCCTTGATACACTCCTTACTTATGTTCTCTCACCAAATGCACTCTGTGCAAGTTCAGAATTAGAAAATATCTGGGGAACTAATTTGCTTTGACATTGCTGTTATCTAGGTTGCATTGTTTTGCAAGGATAAAATAAGATTGAAGGTGTAAAGTTTAGGTTCACCAGGCTAACAGCAAGCTTTAGGAGCAGTAAAGGGAACCAGCCTCCCCACATCAATTTTTCTTATCTAGATGTAGCAAAGTATCAGTCCAATGTCAAACCTGAAGTGCATTTCAGAGAGTTAAGGAAAGACACTCCGGTGGTTTGAAGAAGTTCTTAGACAATTCATCTCTCGAATGGAAGAGGAGAAAATGGGATGTAAAGAATCAGACTTCTAACTATCTGTATATGGCTGCTACTGATTCAGATTGCTATCTATGTAAAAAATTAATGACATAGCACAGAAGGGTCTGTATCAGTCTTGGAAACATTTAACACTGATAATGAAGGTCAAATGACAGAGGTTTCTGGGTTTCTGGCAAAGAATTACCAATGTTCAGATCATTACAGCTAAATGGAAAGCATCTGGTGCAAATATGCCATCCATTTGTTGGCCATAGGCCAGCAAGTCTTTTAGATATTCCCTTGCCAGGACCTTTGCTTTTGTTTCACCAGTTTCAACAGTATTCTGCATGACCGATGTAAATGGATGCTCATGGGAGACAAAGAGACATTCCGTGTTGGTTTTCTAGGAAATCCCTTCCTTTCCTCACTACTTTATGGTCTGGACTGACAGTCAGACTTTTATATTGGCAGAGAGGACAGAAGACCCTGTAGAATTTCAGTGTAAACAAAATTAAAAGGGATGTCTGAAAATTACCTTTTGGAAAGTACAGATTTTAAATGGAGAACAATCCACTTTGTATTCTTCAGCCTTCTTCTCCCACAGTATTTAAGTGGAAAAGAGATACTTCTGTTTCTATTAAGCTACAAAAGCTTGTATATAAAACCACTGAAAATGCCATTTTTAAATTTATATTTACAGTGATTTTCTCTGAAGGCATAAAGACATTTTCATCCTGTTCTCAACTATTTTAAAGAATCACTGTTTTCTTGGGCATGAAAGTAAAAAGAGCTTACTTTTCTGCACAAGACTTAAATATGTGGGGTTTTTCTTCAGATGTAAGAAAACCCACACACACAAAAAAAAAACCCTCAGCCACTAAACAGCATGGATGGAAACCCTAGTAAAAAAAAAAAAAAACAAAATATAAATAACACCTCAAGGGAAAACAGCTGAACCTAACTTGTAACAAAATATTTTGTAGAACTTAAGCAAAAAGGGGAGGATATACTGACACTTGCACAGTGGTTTAGTCATGGAAGAAAGCAAGAGAAGCTGAGACAGTCAAAGCTGGCAGAGCCAAAGGCCATGGAACTGAGCCCCTAGTGAGAATCTAGGTGCACTTTGATCAGTAAATATAAAAAAGCCTGTAAGTTACATTCTTCCTTTCTCCTTGCCTGGCAAAAAACCCCATACATCTCAAAAAGCAAACCAACAGTTAGGGAGGGGATAAAAGTGAAATAAGTTACTATGTCCCTGATCTTCACCTTTTTCGATAAAGAATAATAATTCTCTATGCCAGCTGCCAAATAGATATCTTTGTAGGTAGCAGTAATTGAACAGCACACTGAAGGAATTTATTGCAGGAATTTACCCTCTTCCAGTGGGTGGAGAAATGTAGTTGCACATTGATCTGCAAAGATCGTTGCATGGATTTCTTCAAATCCAGAAGATGCTAAGAGATCAAGTGCTGGCAAATATATGAACTTGATGGCCTGGGCTGGGCAAAGGCTACATGTAGTCAATCCTCTGTTGTCCTTTCAGCACCTTCTTCCTTTCAGAGGGGGAAAAGGATCTTGGGTCAAGAATTACCAGGTTGCATTGAAAGACCTTTAAACTAGAGTGGAAGGGGTAAGGGGATGTAACTGGGCCTGCTAGAGATAAACCCAGGAGAAACATGTCAGTGTTTATAGGTGTGCTAGAGAAGACCCTCATTCTACAATCTCAGTGGAGGTAGGGGCTGGAGATACAAGGGGCAGAAACGATGCAAGGGTTAGAAGCCATTTAAACACCTGAGAATGGTCAGGGAGGAATTAGGCCTTCCACCTACAAAAAGGTGTGGGGAACATTAGCCCAGCTGAAATGCATCTGCAGTAATGCATGTACCATGGGCAACAAAGAGGAGGAGCTAGAAGCCATGGTGCATCAGGAAAATTATGATATAGTAGCTGTCACAGAAAAATGGTGGGATGTATCACACAACTGGAGTACCAGTCAATGCCTAGAAGCTCTTCAGAAGAGATAGACAAGGAAGGAGAGGTGGTGGTGTGGCCCTGTGTTTTAGGGAGTGTTATGAACATTTAGAACTTAATTATAATGACAGTTTTGTTTTTCTGAGAGACTTCAACTTCCCAGAGGTCTGCTGAAAGTACAACACAGCAGAGAGGGAACAGTCCCAGAAAATCCTAGAGCGTGTCAAAGATAACTTCCTTATGCAGCTGGCAAATGAACCTACCAGGGAAAGTGCACTGCTGGGCCTGCTCTTTGTGAACACAGAAGGACTGGTTGGTGATGTGATGATTAAAGGCTATCTAGGGCACAGTGATCACAAAATGATTGAGTTCTCTGTTCTTAGAGAAGTAAGGAGGGGGGTAGCAGAACTGCCACTTTGGCCTTTCAAAGGGCAGACTTTACCTTGCTTAAGTGACTGCTTGACAGAGTCCTGAAGGGCACAGGAGTCCAGGAAGGCTGGACACACTTCAAGAAGGAAGTCTTAAAGGTGCAGGAGTGGGCTTTTCCCATGTGCTGTGAGATGATCCAGCCTCAGAGAAGACCATCCAGGATAAACCAGGAGATTTCTACAGCGGAGGGAAAAAGGAGAGTTTATGGCCTTTGGAAGAAGGGTCAGGCTACTCATACAGATTACAAAGACGTTGTGAGTCTATACAGGGAGAAAATTAGGAAGTCCAAAGCCAAGATAGAAATTAACCTGGCTTTGGGTGTAAAAGACAAGAAGCAATCTTACCATTAACAGCAAAAGAAGGGTCAGGTACAGCCTCCATCCTCTATTAGATGCAGAAGGAAACACAGTGATTAGGGATGAGGAAAAGGCTGAGATTTCTTAATGCCTTCTTTGCCTCAGTCTTTCGTAATAGGACCAGTTGTATTCTGGGAATTCAGCCCCCTGAGCTAGAAGACAGAGACCAGGAGCAGAATGACTCCCCCGTAATCCAGGAAGAGATGGCTGGTGACCTGCTGTCCCAAGCCTGCAAGACTAGATGGAATCCACCCAAGAGTTCTGAGAGAGCTGGTGGGAGGTGCTCATCAAGCCACTTTCCATAATTCTTCAGCAGCTGTGGCTGATCGGAGAGGTCCCAGCAGGCTGGAAGTTAGATAAAGTAACTCCCATCTACAAGGAGGGCTGGAAGGATGATCTAGGAAACTACAGGTCTGATAATTTGTCTTCAGTGCAGGGGAAGCTGATGTTGAAGATCATCCTGAGTGCCATTGCACAGCACATGCAGCACTTGCCCGTGACAGTGGTGGATTTGCCATCCCCGGAGGTATTTAAGAGTCATGTAGACGTAGTGCTTAGGGATATGATTTAGTTAAGGACTTGTCAGTGTTAGGTTAATGATTGGACCAGATGATCTTAAAGGTCTTTTCCAACCTAGGCAATGCTCTGATTCTGATTCTCTATTCTATCTGAAGCAGAAAAGTGGGCCATGTACAGCATCAGTTTATGATCCAGCACAGGCAGGACACAAGAACAACCACAAAACCATGGATGAAAGGCAAAGAGTAGATTTATTCTCATTAACTTGGAAACCAGGGGATCTCCACAGCAGCACTCTGGCAAAGGCACACAAGCAAGGACGCAGGCACAGCAGAGTTTCGTCCTTGCTAGAGAGACCAAAAGCTTTTGAACATGTTGCTTTCACCTGTATATCAAGGACCCTTGCAGGTGTAGTTTTCCACTGTGCTCAGATCTTTCCCACAGTAGGACAGGAATCTCCAGGATGGTCAATAAGGTGCTTCTGAATCCTTCACAGACCTGTGTTACCTAAAGATGGATAGTCTACTAGTCAAGCACACAAAGATGAACAACAACTAGTGTGATACATGTTTTTCAACACCCGAGATGGAAGTCACCTGAGGATGTTTACAATCCATCTTGCCAATCTTCTGTTATTTTCCAACATTCCAATCCCTTGCTCAAGTGACTACACCTGCTGGTGTTGGCAAAGCTAGAGGTGTCCATTTGGGCTTGCAGGGTGTAATTTACAGTGTGTAATTTACAGTTTATTACATACAGAGGCATGTAATAAACATATAGAAAAAGGAATAAAAATATTTCTACAGCAGTGCTTTGAATTGGGTGTCCCATTCATCCCATCAGGGAAGTAAACCAATCAGCCAGCCAGGCACCAATAGTAGATTGTTTCATTGGATACATTAAGTCCTGGAGATGTTGAATGTCACCTTCTACACTGGCTGACTCATCAGTTGTGTTGAAAAAAACACATGCCTTCAAAATTGAAGCAGCATTTATGGTGTCAAAAGATGACTGTTAAAAACAGCATTACGTAGTCAGAAAAAAATATCAATGAGGGACATTAATACCAAAATTACCTAGCATAGTGATTTGTGGTCAGCACAGTGTGCTAACTACAAAGCTGTATTACAGATTCTGTAATACAGCTATTGTGGTTAGCACACCAATGACACATGTTGTCCAAAGATCTGTACTGTTAATCCTCCCTCAATCTGAAAAACCGATGAGTCAGTTACAGTAAAGATTAACCAGATTCATGTATTTACATCTAGATCTTGCAGAAATATATCCAGGAAAGGTGCTTGTGCTGTAAGACTACACAGCTTGATGAACCAACCTATGAAAAGGGAGAAAAACTGGAGCGTCATCTCCTTCCAGTAATGCATGCGCTGTTGCTCCAGCTCTTTCAGCTAATACTACGCTGGATTTGTAAACCTGATGTCAGGTAATTGCCTGTAGTTTGGCTTGCACTTTTTCAGGTTGAACTTCAGCTCAATGTTGGCCTCGCAACACTAATAACATCATTTCATTGTTATCTCCTTTAGATAAGTCACAGTTAACCTCTGAAGGCACCTGAAATACAAGAAGTCAAGAACCTGATATTAACAACAGATGTAAAATAAGAACAGAAGCTGGAGTACAGAAAAACATGGCATTCTCAGAAGTTAATATATGAAACTTCACATCTAGGCTAGAAGGTCTCAGTCACAACACACAATCAATCAGTGCAAACAATTCCATTTCCCCTGTAGTTAAAATTTTGGGAGAAAATAAGTTGTTCTAATGTTTCAATTGTGCTATGTTGATAAGCATATTTGGCGGGTTTAGCCAAAAGAAAAAAAAACCAAAACAACCCCAAACTAGTCCTGTCACTACATCCATAGCAGTGAATACATATCATCACCCCTCAAAAGTAGTAGGAGGCCCACACAATCAGCCTGCCAGACTCACTCAAGGTCTGCTGACCCCATTGCATCTTTCCCCATGGCCTGTGCAATACCCTTATATGTAGCTGCGCACAAATAACACAACCATGTGCACATCTTCCTCATTATGCAACTGCTATCAAAAAGAAAACATAAGGAAGATCTATCAACACATTCCAGGGACATAAATCTTATGCTGATTATTTCTATCAGAGTAGCCACGCTTGGTACTCTAATTGCAAGTGTGTGGGGGGTGTGACCCTATTCAACTCTCTACAACGTACATTCATTTGCTGTGTGCCATACAGTCCCCGAATAGACCAGGTAGAACTCAGCAACTCTGGGGGGCTTGCCTTCATTTCTGCTGCTTTGGCATTTGCCAGATAGTGTACTTCCCTGAGGTGGCAGGTGGGAGTGGAAGGTGGGCATGGAGTTGGCAGTGGGTCCAGAGTGTTTGGCTTTCCTTTATTCACCACCCAAACCCCAGCTTCCACCAGTGTATCTGCTGGGCACCTACACCACAAGCAGCATCTGTGACTGCTGGTACAAGCAAGTATTTCAGTGAGGAAGGTGCCCCCCCATAAAAGCTGCTTTGGATACTTCTCATCACTGCCACCCTGTCCAGGCTGAATCCTGCAACCCACATACAAGCTATTGCTGTTCTCAAAGTGTTCCCAGGTACATCAGAGTAAATTGATCAGCAGTACTGCAGTGAAAGCAAAAAACAACCACTAATGAGTATTAGACTCTAATATACAGTAAAGCAAGCAAGCTCCATGGCAAGCACAGGAGCCTGTCAATTAATAGCTAAACAATAATAACAAGAAAAAGTCAATCTAGCAAGGTCCAATCAAATCTGTTGCTATTATGAACATTTGAGCCCCACAGTGGACACCAAAAAGGACTGTCGTGGTTTAATCCTGGCTGGTAACTAAACACCACACAGCCGCTCCCTGCCCTGTTTATTAGCAATACACTGTCAACCACTCTACAGTATCTTGCAATCCATGGCAGCGCTCTGATTTAGTAATTACTCCCTGCCCAATCACCTTTGCAAACTGTAAAGTCCTGACTTCCTTTCCCAACTCTCTTATTTTACTCCATAATGCAACAAAATCACAGTTAAGAACTCTAAGACCAGTAACTAATAACCATCCCAATTCCCCGCTAACCTGTAAGAAGAATCCAATGTTGTTTTACATGGCAATCCATGCATGCTGTTTCAGTTGTCTGGGGAACAAACGTGACCCCATTAACAGCCCACTTAGCCAGGAGAGCACCCAGTACTCAGTACTGGACCATCTTGGAACAAGGGGAGTGACTGTCATGACTTCCTCGGTCACTGACTTCTTAGCCACAGCATGGCTGTTCCTGGATCTGGCTGCCTGCACCAAAAGCGTGAGCCAGCACAGACAGGACACAAGAACAACCACAAAACCATGGATGAAAGGCAAAGAGTAGATTTATTCTCATTAACTTGGAAACCAGGGGATCTCCACAGCAGCACTCTGGCAAAGGCATGCAAATGAGGACACAGGTACAGCAGAGCTTTTTCCTTGCTAGAGAGACCAAAACTTTTTTTCTTTAACATGTTGCTTTCACCTGTATATCAAGGACCCTTGCAGGTGTAGTTTTCCACTGTGCTCAGATCTTTCCCACAGTAGGGCAGGAATCTCCAGGATGGTCAATAAGGTGCTTGTAAGAGCCTGGCTGTTGTTTGCTTCAAACCTTGTGTGGTGATAAGGTCTGGAAGGGAGAGGTGTTGATTGCTTTTAATGCCTCTGTGCCCCCCTTTGGCTCCTTGCAGACATGTTTTAACAAAAGGAAGAGATAGGTTCTGCATAGGTGGGACTCTGTCTTTTCTTTAGTTAAGTGCTCCTGCTGCCTGTGCCATGGGGGAGGTGGATGGCAGGAGCCACACTACTTCTAGCTAATGGAGCTCATGCTAATCAATACCACTTCCTGTGGAAGTTGGGAATGCCACCCAGACACCTCAAGGGTATAAAAGGGACAGAAAAATATTGATTGGTGTGCACCCACCACCGAAGAACTGAAGACTTGGATTGATCAAGTGAGACGTTGCTGGATCCACGGGTGGTGATAACCTTTTCTCTTTATCTTACTCTCTCTCTTACTCCCCTACCCCTCCTCTCTTTTCCTCTTCTCTAATAACTTTCTTCCTCTTCCTCAAAATTCGGTTGCGGCATAAAATAATCGCCTACAAAGATTAACTCTTTTATCTGTACTGTTTGTTGATTGTTCTATTAGGGAGAACTAATAAACTGGTTTGCTATTGTTCCTCGGAGTCAGTGTTGTGACTCTGCCACCCTGGCTGCCCTGCTGTGCAGGGACAGCCTCTTTCAGGGGATCACAAAGATTCACCTCCCTCATTGTCCACTGCGTGGGACAAGACAGGTGCTTCTGTGTCCTTCACAGACCTGTGTTACCTAAAAACAGATAGTCTACTTGTCAAGCACACAAAGATGAGCAACAATTAGTGTGATATACGTGTTTCTCAACACCCCAGCTGGAAGTCATTTGAACAGGTTTAAAATCCTCCTTGCCTGTCTTCTGTCATTTTCCCACAATCTGCCACTATTTCCTTTAGTTTTTTTCTGTTGCTTCATTTGTGTTAAGCACTGCACCCAGCAATAGATGGACCATCTATATCAGAGGCCTCCAAAATCACCATACTGCTGCAACAGTCAGACCAATTGCTCTTGCAACACAGATGATCATTCACCCCAAAATACCTGGAATAGTGTACATTCTGCAGAAGAGGAAATTTTAGACATTGAAGAAGTCATTACAAGATACAACACGGAGATGTCTTGAGCAAGAAACCTATTTGCAGGCCAAAAGATAGGAGTCATCCCGCAGTAGTGGATTTGTCAGATGGGGAGAAACATGTTAAGTCAGAGAAGGCAAATGTTAGAAAGCAGCAAACATCTGAACATGACTCAGTGAGAAAAGGAGAAAAAATGAACCTCACATGGGAGAAGACAAAACAGCTAGGGCATTGAGTAAAAATGATTGCAGACTCTTCAGTCTAAAGGGGTATCTGATGTTGTGGGAGTGGAGGAGGTAGGGCAGGAAGCTGTTTCAATAACTGCAATAAGAAAAACAAGGAATAAAAATTTTACTGTGATCTGATAATGAACCTCTATGAAGTTATTGTGGAGAGACAAAAGTTCAGCACATAGGCTCACAGAGATGGGCCTTCATCACAGTACATGTAACTATACAGAAAGGTGCATTTTGCTGTGCAACAGCAGATCTTGAAGCAATGTGTTATGTTATGTTATCACCTGGAGCATACAGGTCTTGTTATGACAAAATTGCTAAGGTGGTAATGGGGCTCCTGTATGATTCATCAGAGTTTTTTTGCCACACTAGGTTACACTTATTTAAGGCATTTATCCAGTTTTTTATGAAATTCAGAAGACCCAACTGTGAGTTGAACTGTATACTTTTAACCGTGTGTTAATGGATTCTGGCAAATGGTCTTCTCAGCCATGTGAAAATATGAAAGCAAAAATGGGAAAGTGCATTTTTGAAAAGTCACATGGCAAATTTTGTCAATCACACAATAGCTAGAACTTACAATAAGGCAAGGTTTTCCTCATTCAAGTGAAAGACAGTTTTGTTTGTCATTACTATGATACTCTGTGCTCATAAAATACTGTGCTGTTTGTTTATTTTATTAGCCTGTCCTGCAATCTCATACAAACAGATTTTACAAGCCCTTTTCAAGGGGCATCCATATATGCCTCACACACATTAATATATCATAGCTATATGGACTTACATTCATCCAGCCCAGGTTACAGACAGGCATTTAGTGTTCAGTTATAATTGCAGTGATATTCAAACCAGCAAATTACAAATCTTTATGACTTGCTGATAAATAGTGAAATAGTGTGCCCAGAAACAACAACAAAAAAAAGAACCCCAACAAAGCAAAAACCACTAAACAAAACAAAGAAAATATTGTACAGAGCAGAGGGAAGAGAATTCATCACCAAAGTACTTCCAGAAAATTCCTAGGTGTGTTATTTAGGATGCCTGCAGGCAAAACGTGTTCAGAGCTTAGCAAATGATATATCTATGCTCTCCAATGTTTTGTGAAGTCTACTGATTGTGCCATTAAACCAAGAGTGCAAGAGCTGATTTTTCTGTCTATATCTTGCATTTTTTAGCCACAACAGCTGCTTGACCTTGAAGAAGTTGTGGCAGCATTTCTCAGGTATGTTAACCAATTGGTAGGTTAGCAATTCATCCTCCAAGAGTGGCATGAATGTCTCTCTGTGTGTTTGTGTGCATGTCTGCACACATCTATTTTATACTGCATTGCTTGTCCTTATCATCTCACCACCTGAGTACTGAGTTCCAGTGTTTCTGTACCAGGGCACTTTTGACTTAACTACAAAAGCCCTTTTTGTGTTATCTCTGTTGTCACTAAATCTCTGCCTATCACATAGGAATTCAAATGCACTGACTGATTGTAGGAAGAGTCTTTTGCTGAATGAATGTGCTTGTAACTGCAATTATACCCATAATGAATATTACATATATTGTCTCTTTGCATAGTCAAGCCCAGAGTAAGTGTGGCAACGTCAGATTAGTAAGTGACAAAGAAAAAATTGGCTACTACAGTGGAGGGGATTAAACAGGTAGACAGATGGCACACTGCCCAGTGCTCCTTCACCACTGCTTTGCTTCTCACCACTTCTGTTTCTGCCTGTTTGCACAATTGTTTCTGTCTGTATGAAATGCAAGTTTAGACTAGAATTACTTCACACCTGCTACACATGAAACTCTTGAACGATCAGCGTTCCATATATAATGTAGCCTCCATTACAATGGAAAGAGTAACTTCAGCTTTTAAACATTAATATCTGTTGGGTTATCTGCTTCCACAGCTGAATGGTCACGTTGCATGAATTCACAGAAAAATAGCTTTGCAAAACTCAAAGTCATGTTGTGTTATTCTATGACATTGTAAGGAGCATTTCATTTCCAATACATGTGTTTCTCCACTCTACAGGTGTAAGATTTTTCTATTGCACAAAGCTTAAAAGATTGACCAGCACATCTCCAGTGTCAGGTCTGTGCATACTGTAGGGTATTCTGAGCTTCATCATTCAATTGCAGATTTTATGTAAATCCTTCAGAGGCATGTGGCAGCAGAAGGTCACTGAAGAAAAATGTCATAAAAGAAACATAACCCAGAGAGATGTAGAGATTGAATGCATGGCTTTTTGGTTTTGTGGATGTGTGCTTACATATCTTAACACTGCTTCAGGAGGAAGTTTACACAAGCATTGCATAAAGATTTGGCAGGACACAAGGCAGTGACATACTTTCTTCTAGGCCCAGATTCATAAAGACAAGGGAACAAGTTTGCAGATGCAGTGAGAAAACTCACTCACCAGGCTAGATTACAAGAAAATCAGCCACAAGTCCCCTCTGTAACTTTTTATTTCTATTACAAAAAGCAAAGTAGGAGATGTCCTAAGCATCTTTCAGAGTTGTCATTAGAAACCTGATAAAAGAAGATACCACTATCCTCAAATGACACCTTCCCTATCTCTTTCCAGTTGAGCAACATGCTTAAAGATGTCACTCAGCTCTCCCCTGAAACAGGTAGCCACTCTCCAGAAAATGGATACAGAGTGTATAATTCTAACATAATTAATATGCAATCCCTTTTCTTAAAAACAGAATTGAAGTTCCCTATGGTGCAACAGCTCAGGTTCTGTAAGCAGTTTTAACAGCCAGTGGTGCTTTGGGGCAGACCACTGAAACTTCAATAAATTAACACTGCAATATTACATTGTGGAAGTTTGTGATTTTACAACATTTTCTTTCAAATCTGCAAGAAAAATGAGTCCTTGAGACTATTAAGTTGGAATGCCACCTACTTTGTTGGTTCAGAATATTTAACACAGGAAAGAGAGGAAAAATTTTGGGTGTTGACTAAAAGACGACAACATGAAGTTTTAAAATGGGATCTGATGGAAAAATTGCTTCAGAAACCTGACTATTCATGTACTTCACAGATACTTCTGAACAAGGAAAAATATATATATGCTGATATACTATTTTCTCTTCATTAACTAGTAACCAGGGTATGATAAACAAAGCTCGTCAAATGAGAAATGCTTACTCAAAAAACATGTATGTTCCGTCATTTAGATGGCTTTGTTACAATGACATGGAATTACAGTGAATAAGCCTCATAAACTTTCAAGTCTTTATCTGTGTTTGTAAGTTATACAAAGATGGAAGTAATTACTTAATTTGGGGTTCTAATTGTGCTTTTCTACCAATAAGCAGAAAGCCCTAAAGATGGCATAATTATATTGAAATATAGAGTGATGTTACCAATTATACTGTGCACTAGTAGATCTACTTCAGTACAAGTATTTCCATATTGGTAGAACATAATCTACCTGGGAACAGAGAAAAGAATATTGTATTGTTCTTGTGGTTAACTTGGAAGCCAGGATACTTTGTATAGCATTTCCCTTAAAAGTATTAAGCATGTACAAAGGACAGAACAACTTACTTGTAAATATCTCTGTATGTTATTTTCTCAATAAATATACTACTTGGAAATTAAGAATATAAACATGACCCAAAGCCAAAATATTTTAGAAAGACCCTAAACTTCAGTTATTGATTGCCTGCCTCTACATGACTTTTTTCTGCAACCAGAGATTCATTCTAGATCTGTACAGGCTTTGCTTCATGACACATTGCGTTCTCAGTGGCCAAGAGACCAAATTATTTTTCAGTAACGATGCCATAAATCTACTGCAGCTTCACTGAGCACTGTGAGGTTAATCTGATATATATAAAGTGCTCAAACAGAATTTATCTCCAAGCTCATGAATAAAAATGAGAAAACTTTTTGAAGTTCCTGTCAGCCAATGAACTTGAAGACTGTCCTATTATCAAAGAAAATGTTTGGAAACAAATGTTTCTGAGACATGAGGATTTGTTAAGCAGAAAAGAAAAGCATTTACAGAAGGCAGCTGGCAATTAACCTATAGATAGACTTCTGTTGACTTCCTTCATGCACTAATTATGTTCTAGAAATGGACAAAGACTAGCTTACAGGATGTGTTCTGTGTTGCAAGAGTTGGCCTTCACTTCACTGAAACACTTCCCTGCTGTATCATGTGCTTGGGAGACACTGTTTCCAGGTGTTGTGACATACTGTCATGGAGGAGGAAGGCATGATGTTCTAATTGTGGGACAAAGTAGGTAGAGTAGCTTCAGAAACAATGATAAATCCATTGAGAAGATTGAGAAGAACCTGTAAATTCCTTACTTAAATTCTTCAAGTTTAGCTGTAACCGTTTAGCCAATAATCATAAGAAAGCTCAATGCAACCAGCCCAGGATGATCTGAAGCTTGTTTAAAATCCGTGTTGTCAATTCTAATAGACGGCTGATTGACTATTTATTAGGAATGGAAATTGCAAAATAATCTCCCAGGTCAAACCACAGAAGATGACATGTTCCTTTCTTCTTTCCACAGAACATTCTTAGTTTGTTTTTTCTATAGATCTTGCACCATAAGAACATAACACAACACAAAGTTCCTACTTTTTATGGTCCATTTCCATTCTCACAGTTACTACTGCTGCATCTACACAGAAGAATCATAGAATAGTTTGGTCTGGAAGGGACATTTAAAGGTCATATAGTCCAAGTCCCTGTAGTAAGCAGGGATATCTTCAGCTAGATCAGGTTCCTCGGAGCCCCATCCAACCACACCTTGAATGTTTCCAGGGATGGGACATCTACCACCTCACTGGGATACTTGTTTCAGTGTCTCACCACGCTTATTGTAAAAAATTGCTTCCTTATATGTAGTCTAAGTCTACTCTCTTAGTTCAAATCCATTACCCCTTGTCCTGTCACAATGGGCCCTCCCAAAAATAATCTATTCTTGTGTTCAAAATACATATTATCAATCTGGAAAGAAGTATTAAATATACACCAAATCTATTTGGTTTCCATATATGACATATTACTGTGTTTTGTAAGATCCTCACCTATACTTCTTTTGTGATAGTGTCATTATTTTTGCAGAGGTATGCTTGAAGGATACTGCTTGCATCTCAGACCAGCTTTCATACTTCTCATCCTATTAATATGGTAATTACATATTCTGTTCTAATATCAAATATTTTTTTTTTCAAAAATGCCGTAGATTTATAACCAGATCATCGAGAATAAATGACACAAAGTATGCATGGCGTTTATGAGACTTCAAGGAATATAACAGAATAGATGCTATCATCCCAGTCTGTTTTTCCTAACAAAGGACCCTCAAGCTCTTGCATACCTGATTAAATAATGTTTGTCCCAAGGAAGCAATGTCAGAGCTCCTTGAGCACTTGTACATTTCACTGCACACATGTGAAACTTCATTCTTCAGCAGGAAAGAATACATAATACTAAAAATGACCCAGAGACATTCATCACAGAATTACTACAACAGGGCAAAGATAGGGCATTAATTCAGACTGTCATCAACATTAAGTTGGCATCATGAAGATCACTGGACCAAAGAAGGTGGAAGTAACACCAAAATACCCATCTGACTAGCTCTGCCCCATGGCACATGTCATTTACAGAATAGGTAGGGTAGAGTTTACAGAAACATGATATGCAGTGAGTTCTCCTTCATTTTTCTATTTCTGTGTCTGCATCTTTCAGAGTCCTTCAATTCCAGATACAAGTAGGAGAATTTGCACAATGAACATATTTGCCAAAAATGAAGAAAAACATACAGAAACACCATAATTTGTTCAGGTAAGGGTTACATAATCAATTTTCCCAGACTGGATTTAGTAAATATGAATATGAAACTTTTGGGATGATCAAAAAAAGGAAAGATAAAAGTGTTTTTCACCTATAACAAGCTGCCTTAAATACATTTTTATTAAAAAAAATAAGAAAGCTCCTTAGGAAGTATTGTTTTCACCAAGTGACAATTGTCAGAAATTCATAGCACAGAACTAAATCCAATGCACCAGAAGCTAAACACATCCATATGATACAGAAAGAAAAGGGATGAGGATTAAGCCTATTAAAGACAAATGGCTGCCCCAAAAGGTAGAGGAAACAACAACCCTGTAGTAATCAAAGGAATAGACCTAATTTCATAATTGTGGCAGAGGACACAAAAAGACAGCAATTGCAACAGGTCATCAAGGTGTTATAAAAATGGTAAGACTGCATAAATGCACTATACTGAATCACAGAATCATTTAGGTTGGAAAAGACCCTTGGGATCATTGTGTCCAACCAGTAGCCCTACTCTACAAGTTCAACCCTACACCATATCCCCCAACATCACATCTAAGAGATGCTTAAACAATTCCAAGGGATGGTGACTCAACCACCTCCCTGGGCAGCCCATTCCAATATCTCACCACTCTTTCCACGAAGAATTTTTTCCTAGTGTCTAGTCTAAACCTGCCTTGTTTCAGCTTTAGGCCATTCCCTCTGGTTCTGTCCCTAATTACTTGAGAGAAGAGACCAGCACCAACCTCTCTACAATGTCCTTTCAGGTAGTTGTAGAGAGTGATGAGGTCTCCCCTCAGCCTCCACTCCTCAAACTAAACAGACCCAGCTCCTTCAAACGGTCCTCATATGATCTATTCTCTAATCCCTTGACCATCTTTGTTACCATCCTCTGCACCCGCTCCAGCACCTTGATATCCTTCTTATACTGAGGTGCCCAAAACTGGACACAGAGCTCAAGGTGAGGCCTCACCAGTGCTGAGTACAGGGGGAAAATCACCTCCCCACTTCTGCTGGTCACACTGTTTTTAATACAAATACAGGCCAGGATGCCGTTGGCCTTCTTTGTCACCTGGGCACACTGCTGGCTCATATTCATTCACTTCTCAATTAGAACCCCAGAACTCGACCAGTTCCTCCTGCAGAGCCTCGTACCTGTTTTGCAAGGGCACTGTAAGTGATGTGCTTATTAAAGGAACACACTCTTTTTGTTCTGTTTGCTTTGTTTGGTAGAGTCCTGCTCCCATTGACCCTGCTCAGGGGGGTTACAACAGAAATGCTGAGGGGCTTGTTGATGAGAGGCTATGGAATCCTTGACTCCACTAGGATTTACCTGCCTGGCTAAAGAATCCTCTGTTCCACCAAGAGTTACCTGCTGTTCCGTTTTTGTAGAAATGAGATTGTGAAAACAGTCACAACACTGCTTATCCCCAAAACATTTTCTTTTGAATAATATAGGCAGTCAGATCTGCAGTGTATTCCAGGTACACACAGACTTTAATTCCAAAATGCATTTAATAATTTTCCTGATTCCAAAATACAGGAAACAGAGAACCTACATCTCATTCAGTACCTGTCTACTTCATCCCCTCTTGGGCTAAGGCATCCTCTGCTTTAGGTTGGTGACTTACAGTAACAATAGGGTATTACACTTCAGGAAATCTGAGGTAAGATACTTTAGCATGCATTTAAAAAAAAAAAAAAGACTATCACTAAATACAATAAACAAAAAATAAACCCTTGTGGATGAATTAATCTGGAAATCTTAAATCATAAAATACACATGTAGCTTTTAAGAAATCTCTAAAGAAGTTTGGGCACATTTTTTGTTAAAAATAGATTAGGCTTTAGGAAAAAGGTTTTGGTTATTTTAAATGCATTTTAAAAATATTTCTATTGATTTGTTTTCTGAAAGAGAGCTGCCCATTTTTATGTTCAGCTGCAATTCAATTCATCATTCTCACCAAACATACTGCTTCAGAGTAGAAAGTTTTATTTATAGATGTAAATGACAAATGCATGTTAAATACAGAAAAATAGTTATGTATAGCACTCTAAAGACACATGTTTTCATATTAAGGAAAATAAATTGTTCTTTTTTTTTATATGGGAGAACCTAATATAAGTGAAAACACATTGTCCTGACATAAGAAATACTTATTCAAAGTTACAGATGCAGTGATTCAGCAGCTTGTAATAAACTTAACACCTTTGCATTGTGTGTTGATTTACTTCTAATACTTTATGGCAAGTACCTGACAAGTTTCTGCTACAAGATGTCAAGTTTTTAATGTTGACTAGGAAAAAAAAAAAAAAAAAAAAAAAGTTAGACAAATTATTTCTTCTTTCTTTTGGAGTTAAAAATAAGATTGTTTTGTGTGATGTAATTGATGGAAGGCAGCAGCAGTCACCTCGGCAGACAAAGAAAAATCACAACAGAGTTTCCTTAGTGTACAAGTTCTCCTTGTTGCACTTTTAGGTATAGAATCACAGCTAGCTGAAATCAGCAGACTGTAAGCACTGCAGGGATAAGATACAGGATTTTAAAGCTGCACTCAGCCAACAACATAGTCCTGGCTTTGTAAGTGTCAAAGTTTGGTGCTTAATCATAGACATCTTTCCAGTTTCAAACCCAGATACTAGCCATTAAGGCATAACTAGTATGTGTTTGGTGAAGATACCACAACTGAAGGGAGACTTAAAAGTCACAGTCAGTTAATGTAACAAGTAAGATGCGACATTATGTCCATGTAGGGTTCTTGGTAGGTCAACAGCTGTCCCAGTTTGTATATTTTACCTCTCCAATGTCTTGAAAAAGTGTTTCTTTGTGAAAAGCAGTGCATGATTAGCACAGCCAGACTACCATTTAACTTGGATTTGGTAGGACTCCCTAAGAGAGATCAGAAAGTGTATTCAGGGGGATAAACCTTTATGTGCTACAGCATCCAAGCTGTAATGTTTGCAAGAAGCAAACTCCTCTAAATCTCAGTTTAAGAGGGTGTTACAGAGCATATATTTGCAAAGGTGGATTCAAATACAACTTACAGGTTGCTTGCTGGAGCCTAACACATACTTGCTCGTGCTTATATTCACAGAATCATAGAATCAATGTTAGGGGTTGGAAGGGACCTCCTAAGATCATCAAGTCCAACCCCCCTGCTAGAGCAGGACCAAAAGTAGGGCACATCAAAAAACCAAACAGCGCAGCAATGAAACTGACACATCCCAGAGAGTACCATACCAACATCTGTGGGCTCTCCATCAGCTTACTTAACCAGATCAACCAGTGTCCAACACCACCTCCTCTCACACCATGGTAATAGTTTGGTACATCCAGAGCAAAAAGTATTTATACAAAGACACTGCTCCCAAGAAAAGGGGACCCTTTCTTGCCCACACAGTTTGTTACACATTCCTATGAAAAACACTCAATTCACTTGTGCATAGTGGTGAGAGAGGCATAAAAACATCGTAAACAGGCTGCAAGACTGTAGAATCTGCATCTGGAAACCCAGGTATGCCTTAGACAAACCCAGGTGGCAAGGAAATGTTTAATTTTGCATTTCTTTAAAGTACCAACCTACCTACATGCATCAATTTGTTACAAAACGTGAAGATGGTAAAAATTGTCTTCGTTTTACATATTAAGACTATTCTTTATGCATCTACAGTCTAAAAGAAGACAAATACATCACGTATCCCTGTTGCAGCTTAACCACCATCTTTCCCAAGTTTACTAGCAGATGTAGGGACCCTGGCATTTTTTGAAAGGTGTAAAGGAGGATATAGAAAATGGTGATAATTATCAAGACAAAAGTGTTCAATCTTCAACTTAATGAGACAGCAGATACCAAGAAACTGTCTGAAGAGTGTAATGAGATTAAAAATGCAAGAGTTCACACAAAGTGAGCCCAGGAAAGATGGGCCAGCAAGAGGTAATGAAAAGCTCATTTGCAGAAGGATAATTGATGTAAGAGTGTATTTGATCTAAATTTTCTATCGTAATGTAAAAAAGCCAGAAGACATAAAGAGCATATGTACAATAGCAGAGAAAATGGAACAACAAAGGTAGGACATAGAGTTTCCATCTTTTTAAAAAAGATGTTAAGTTTAATGAAAACAAGAATTTCTGGTTCAACAATAATAATAATTTTTAAAAGTTTAAAGAAAATGTACTCATAGTATGCTGTTTATCTTCATTTTTTTTTTCTGTAAGAAAGAAGCAGACTTTTTTTCTAATGCTCATACAATCAGTAAAATATGTTTTAATGGACAGCTGAACAAAATCCCAGCAATAGAAGTTGTGATCCAAGCATTTAAAATGAGACCATCATTTTTTCTTTCCCCTCAGACCTCAACCATATAATTAAAGATCATTTCTACTCCTTCTTACTAGTTCTATTTCAATAAAAATACCAGTCAACAGAACAGAGCTGAACCACTGCATTAAGCTTATAAGTTTTATCTCATATTCTATGCAGCAGGAAAAAAAAAATATCAAAAACACTCAAAACTTTTCATATGTTTCAAGTAGATTTCTGGCTTGCAAGACAGCTTTTCCATTTAATACCTGTATCATCAAAACAAGTTTAAAAAAGTAGGGAACAGAAGGGAAAGAAACAAGGGCCGTAGAGAAGATGGAAGAAAGTGGTACTATCACCTTTCTGTTACAGAACAATACACTCAAAATATTTAATATTTAGAAACTTTGATACATAATATTTTATGTAAGCCCAGGAAATGTATGCAAATTACAAACTTATCTTCTTTAAAACAGTGACACAATGGAAATCAGTTACCTTTGCCTCAACAAGTTCTAAGCACAAAGATTATATTTGAAGTGAGACTTTTCATTCTGTTTTTTTAAAGAATATAATGAGATCAGTGAGACACAGACACAAATAGAGTTGGGGTGAAATAAGGATGGAAGATAAAATTACGGCATGCGATCTACTTACTCTTTTTATCAAATGCACTACAACGCAAAAGTAAATAATTCTGTAGAGAAATGTAATCTCCAGATAATTTTCCAGTCCTCCAATGTGATTTATTATTATACAAACTGTGCTTCCTGTTGTCAAGTTGTGAACAAATAAATAATCTACATGGGCAATTATTTTTGTGTGTCAACATATGAATGTTTGTACCTCTTGGAGCTCTTATTGCTTGCAGAAATGAGGCTTAAAACACAAATGTGTGGTGGAATATGCTCAAATATAGTCAAATTCCAGAATGCTTTAGCTAAGATACTTTAATAGAAAGTTCAAGTTCTGTATGCAGCAGCATCAAGGTGATGCATGAGTAGGAGGAACACAAAGAAGTACATAACAAAAAGAATGATGACTCTGACCAGAATAGTAACTGGCATTCTGGAGTCTTCCTTCTCCCCTGCCCAATCTCCGGCTCATTTGCCTGTACAACATTCATGTCCCTTTGTATTTGGTTATCACAAATGTTCTCAAAGTTGTGTTTACTGGCATCAGTGTTTGTTTGAACAACTCATACCTCATCAGCAGATTTAACAGCTCTAAATAACAGTATTCTTCCCATATGTGGGACCATGGCTTACAGGCAATGGCAACTGGGCAGCTAAAAGTGCCTTCCACTAGAAGGTACTTGAACTCATGCTCACTTACTTACAAATTTTGCTGCTTTGCAGTCTTCCTGTACCTGACTACATGTCTTGTTAAATAATTTATTTTTTTGCAGTAGTGTCCACGAACCAGGCTGGTGCTTTCTTAAACAAAACTGCTGTCAGCACAAGACAGGGGACCTCATGTAAGTACAGGATGGAAATAATCCAAAAAACTTGTCAAAACAATATTTACTATTTTCTGCTGCAAAGCATCAGGCAAGGTTGCCACTGGTGCCATTTTTCTAAGAAAGACCTCTCTCCCAAATCTGATTGTTCACACACACACATTTTCTAGGACACCTACCAAAATAGGTCAACACCAGTACTCCACATTCAGAGTCCCTCTCCATTTAGAAGAGATCACAGAATCACTATGTTCTATTAAAGATTTTGGAAGCACACAGAAAAAAAAGATTTTATCTTTGCTCCTTGTTTCCATTTCTTCCTACTTCACTTACGATGCTGAAAGCAATTAGACTAACACATACATCTTCAAGGCTCTTCCTCCAGGTTAAGATTGCTGGGACAGTTTGACATTTACAGCTCTGCATTATCCAAAACAGTTTCCATGTTATCTGAAAGAGGTCTTCCTTGTTGATACCATGTGTCATATTTTATACATTCTGATTATCTAGATTCTTTCAAGGAATAAGTTCAACTCAGTAACCCCTTGAATTATTTTACCTACCACTATAATTGACTTTGGTTTTAGTACTAGTATTTCCAAAACCAAATATATTTGCTGGATCAGCTTAAGCTAACATTTGCTTCCAGATTGAAGCACAGTCCTCATCTGCTCAAATATTGTCCATTGCTCTTGTTTTATTTCCATTTACTTTTGCTCATGTTGATATGACACTGGTTCCAGCAAAACTTTGCAAAAGTGAAAGAATCCTTTTACATTTTTTTTTGCAAATTTTGCCTTCTTTGGTTTTTTTTTTGTTTTTTGTTTTTTTTGTTTTGTTTTGTTTTTTGTCTTCTTTACCAAAAGAGTTATTATGCAGTGGAACAGGCTGCCCAGAGAAATGGTTGAGCCATCATCCCTGGAGGTATTTAAAACATGTGGTGCAGATGTCGTGCTTAGAGACATGGTTTAGTGGTAGATTTGGCAGTGTTAACATTAACAGTTGGACTCAATGATCTCAAAGGTCTTTTGACACTTAAATGAGTCTATGAATCTAAATTGGTTTATGCTCAGCCTTGCTTTCCACACAGAAAGGGCAAAATTCATCTTTCATGAGCGTTAGGCAAGACAAAGTGGTGAGATTTAGATTTGCAAGTCCCAAACAATCCATGACTTACCTACTGCCAAGGCTGTTTTCTCTGCTCCACAAAATATCAGTGTCTGTAGTCAGAAAACCATCCCAGAAACATATCTTGGGCAACATATAATTCAGAAGGCAACAAGATGCTGAGCTTGTGTTCTCATCTTACTCATACTCTTGGCTCTGGTATTAACTTTTTCCAACCTTAGGCTGGAAGACTAATAAGCTGACATGTTGTAAAGCACCTTTGTATTCTCTGCTATTTGACTACTGGCCAAAATAGAGATAGAAGATGCTACTTAGTGTTCCATATCTGCTCTGTTATTAGCTATTGTGGGAAACAGTCCTAAAAAGGAAAAATCTAACCTTGAATTCTCAAGAACTCTTTTCCTCAGATCAGCTCAACGGAAGTATTTAACAACTCAGAACTGCATCAATGTAATTGTTAGTTAACATTAAATTTTAATTTATTTTATTTTTCCTATTTTTTGTCTGCAGTTTTCAGTTGTTTGAAAGAGTCACTGGTGGAAAGGAATATGTTACAATCTATAAGAACAAATGCATTACTTCATTCGCCCCTTACAACTTATTTTTTTTTTTAATAAGGGAGAAGTAAAACAGCAATTGCCTTAGGCTGGGGCAATAGTTTTGTTGAGAAGCTAGGACACTAAGTACTGATATAGGTAACCTACTGGTTTATTGTTGATATGTGTTTTCTGTGTTCCTAGATCTTTAGCAGTAACAGTGTCAAGAATCAAGCATATGAATGGTCAAGATAATCACAGGGAATATTTTGCAATGGAAGTACCATTCCTTTTGCATTGCACACAGACATCAATGACTTTTAAATACAAATTACAGCAGTGTCAGGAACAATCTCCATATTGTTCTAAACCAGGTTTAAGTTATTAGAGAGCAATTTTTTATTAAATTCTAATCCTTTTGGCATTTAAAGGTAGCAACATCTGAAACAGTCAAGAAACACAGGAGGATAAAACCCAAACTGCTGGTATGGTGGTCAACACCATCCTACACAAATTAGGCCATTGCAGGTAAGAAAACTGCAGTTTCACTCAACTGCTCCCTAGCAGTCCAGCCAGTCAAATTCATTAGTTTTATACAGGCCCACTTTATAAAATGAACCAGTTTAGGTAACTGACAGTGGCAAGGGCACTTTCATTAAATTAATTGAATTTTCAAGGAACAGCATGAATAAGGTTTAAATGTGTTTTAGTCTACTGATGCCCTGTGAAGGATATTAATTTCTTAAAAGTTTCCCTAATAAAAATATCCCAACAAAGAGTCAGCAGCAGCAAAAACAACACAGCAGGTCATTTATAAAGTTGCTTATTTAAATACCTGTATTAGTAACCCCAAAAACTGTGGTTCCTGCCAGACATCTTGACAAATGGAGCCTTTTGTAACTCTGAATAATAGTCTATGTCTGGGGACAAGAAATAAAGACCAGTCTCTTGCCAGAGTCTTGGCAAATTTACTGCATCATCTCATTACAAACACTGTGACAGGAGATTTTTTTTCATTTGTCTTTTCACACACACACGTTGGTCACAGCAGTATCTGTGTCCCTAATCTGATTAGCTCAATGGTGTCTAAAAGTCTCTACTACAGCTGTCAATTTACAAGAAGCATTAGGCTAGAATAAAGCAGTGATTAACAAAGTAAAGGTGAGTATAGACATTTGGAAGCACAAGAGAGGATAAGAAATGAAATGACAGATGACATAGGCTCTACACTTTGAGATTGCTTCAGTCACTCACTTTGTTTGGCCTCCTTCCTGCACCACATTCATCTTTCCTACCTAGTTTGTTTGTGCATGTGGATGATTCAACACCAAAAACTGCACAAGCCCCTCTAACAAAAGGCATAATCCTGTTCTTCTTAGTCAAAAGTGGTTTTGTTTTGTTGGGTTTTGCTTTGTTAGTTCTGTGTTTTGTTTGTTGTTGCTTTTTTTTTTTTTTGTCTGAGTTTATTCTCATTAGTATAAAGAATAGAAAATCAAAGTACTACTCATGCACCTGTCTGAAGGCAAAAACAACACCTTGCACATTTCTTTGATAAAAACAAGATTTAAACACAGTTGACTAACTCTAAACTCTAACAGCTAAACACAGTTGACTAACTCCAAATTTACCACTAGAGAACAATTTTATTCTTGTTCAAAACAAAATGGTTTTAAGGTGACATGGAAAACAGTACAGGCCATGTATATAGGTAATGCTCCCACACCAGAAGAATCTACTGAATGAAGGATAATGGATTTAATTTTAGTGGGGTTTTGTTTGGTTGGTTTGGGTTTTGTTTTTAGTTTTTGTTTTTGGTTTTTTTTTGTTTGTTTGTTTTAATTCTCCAAACTTCAAAAAGCAGCTCAGAACCACATAATTCAGTATATCTAAATTTTCACATTTTTAATTACCTTATCAAGGAAATGTGGTGTTAATGTTAGGGCTTCTTTGTATTACGTTGGTGTTTTGTATATTAGCTTATACAGATTACATGTCTGGACAGTAAAACTACCTATTAAAGTTTTAAAACCATGTAGGAGTTTACTTTAAATCAGGAAACAGCATTTATCTAAATCTTTTTATGATCCCATGTGCCTCTCAGTACCCTGGACAGAGTACTCATAAGGATAAGTGGAATGTGTCAATGGAATTAATAAGCATGTAAAGGATCTTGCAAAGCAGTAAGGATGTATTTCCCAAACATTATGATATGGAATTTTCAGCCTTACATTTCTTTTTCAAACATGTGTTGTACACTACACACTTTTCAAGGAAAGGAAAACCAATTGACTGCAGCAAGCACTATATATTGAACCTGACAGTAAAACAGTTGCAGCTCCAGACAGGGACTGGATTACTTGGACTTGGTATTGTCTGGAAACAACCTGGACTTGGCAGCATCTGGAAATCCCGAGTCCCTGAGACTGTGTGACAGTTGCTGCAGGTGTCTGCAACACAGGACCTCCAAGCCTGCACTGGTGGTGGCACAAGCTCACTCTCAGTACCCAAATGGTCGGATTCTTTGAAATGGTGTCAGACTTTGAAGGAAGAATGAAAGCACAAATTACTGTTTCTTACTTCTGAAGTGAAACTGACCTTGGGGTAGAAACACCATAAGATGACATTTCTCTATTCCACAGCTGTTATTCCTGAAAACAATGAGATGCCATTAAAGTGTTCATGAAGCAGTCACTACATGTATTTCTGTTAAGATTTACTTTGCTTTTACAATGCAGTGTGACAGGAAATAAATCAATCACTACAAGTTACCCCCATGTTTATTCCTGTCTTAGTGTATTCACTACCGGAAGATGGCAACCTATACAGCATTACGCAATAAAAGGAAATCTTCACACCGAGAAAGTGTGAAGACTGCAAACTGAAGTACCCAAATGACAATCTCCTTTTTATTCTGTAATTATACATAGCTGACTCCAATACCCTGTTTTGATGTTGTTGTTGTTAACAATATGTCTCAATCTGCCTTTCCTTCACAAGAAAGTAAGGGGTGCTGGACTGATAGCAACCTTGGAAATTTGATTCCAGTTTCCAAATGCAAATTACCTAAACTGATAAGACCTTTTTGCAGTTTGAGGAGCTGTGAAAGCCTTGTGAACCTACATTCAAGCTAAGAATATTAACTTGACTTGAGAAAATTGCATATCCCTTATCCTTGTGCCTTACAACTACCTTTTTTTCTGCCCTCTGACTCATACTCCCAAGGCCATAAGAAGCAGATGTCTTTATCCATGACTACACTGTAATTCGGGAGCCAACCACAGAGTGTGAAATACCTGGAAGGTGGGCAAGGAATGTCCCCACTCTTTCTGCAGAGATGTGAAGGGGTAGGATTATCCCCTCCAAGCTCAGAACCGAAGGGACTAGAGAACTGAGAAGCATTCACAGAGGAAGTGGTTCTTGGGGAAGAAAGAAACAGAAGGGCATATTTGTTCTAGCAAAAATGGCCTTCATTTGGCTACAGGATTAGCCAACTTAAAAGAAATCCAAGTGACCAAAACACACACAATTTTGTTACGATTCAATAACAGTCCACAAAGAGGACACAATGCTCCTAAAGCCTCTGATCACACTCCAAAGATCCTGCAGATGTGTGAGGAAATCAATCATGAAATGTCACTCTCATTTAAGCTCTCACCTCCAGTCACCTCTTTTGCTCAAATGAAGTTAGAGGAATTTTGTATGAAACCATTATAAACCTGATATGTTGCCAATTACAACTTACATGTGTCCCTGAACATAAAAATGTCCTCAAGGTTGATACGGTAAGAAATGTGGTATTTAAGCTATTAAACTATCTTCAAAGTTCAGCATTGACTCAGGGGACATAATGGAGCCAACAGACATCTGCCAAAGAGACTAAAATCTAATCACAATTGTCTCCTATTCTCAGTCCAAGAACTTTTAGGGTATAGATATGCCATTCAAGCATCAGCTGGAGAGCACCCCATAGGGTTGTTACCAGACTTACTCAGAATTAAAATGCTAGGCTATTTGTAATTACAGTCATGGCCTGTGCTTCACATGTAACAGCATAGCATATTTTTTTCCAAGGAATTTGAAAAAGGAAAATGTATTAAAAAAAATATATTATAGTTTACTGGAGACAGAATGATATTATCTGAATTTTGCATGGATGTAGGTTCTAAATTCCTGCTCTTACACACACAGATTTACAATCACAAATGCAACATGCAACCCAAAGAACCCCTGCAGAAATTCTAGGAGCCACCAGCCACTCCTGAGAATGCAATCCCAAGCAAAATTCTTCTTCCTTTTTGTTCACAGGTTTTCCCCCAGAAAATCTTTAGCACCAGTTAGCTCCTGAAATTGCTGAGTCTACACAGCTGCTGAGCTCCCCTGATCTTCACACCCTTCCACTTTTTTATTCTTTTAGCTCCTTCATATTACACATCAGCAACTAGACAAAAGAGTATTTTTTTTAAGTTAAATGTTAGCAATGTCTAATGCACATGAAAGCCGAAAAGTTTAATCTCTAGGTTGCTGTTAAATGCATACTTTGATTAAATATAACAAATGGAAGACATACACACTCAAATGCTAATAAAATGCTGCTTCTCCCACAGTCACCATCATCTAATAAAGGTCGTTCGATCTGTTTACAAAACAAATCATATTATTTTACACCCATGGGTAGCATTTTAGTTGTAGGAGGCAATTTCATTCTAATTTAATGGCAAAGAGGCATGCCTAACTTAAATACCCATTATACACACTCTCTGGCTTCAGGGAAATTGCATATTGAGAAGTGAGGTAAATGCATCCGCATTTGTTAAACTGTTAAAATTAATGTGTTTAAACTTTATTTAGTGCATACAATTTTATCCATTCTCCCAGAATCCCTTAACTGATGCTAGATTTTAATGAATATATATAATATCTGTTGCAGAGGAAGTGGAACAAGAAGCATTCATGATCAAAACCACAAATCCAGGATCCCTATGAAAATAACTCCATTTATCACTAAAGAATCCTACACCAACTCAATAGGGTTTCTACCTTTAAATCCAGTTACTTTACTCCATTATTATATAATTATCTACTCAAGCCTACATTTAATAATAAATATCCTTGTAACTCTATAACTGGCATTTCATATTTAATTGCTTGTTTTAAAGCAGTAGTTAACAGAGATGCATTGAGATAATGGCTTGCTTACAGTAAATGCTATATATTCTGCCAGAGGTATTTGAACATAAGGAGTTTATAGAACAGATTGTAGGCTTCTCTAAGAAGAGAGTCAAGGCAATGTATAGAAGCTACTATGGTGGACACTGTGATTATAGAATCACAGAATTGCTATGGTTGGAAAAGACTGTTAAGATCATCAAGTCTAACAGTTACCTAACTCCACCAGGGCCATTACTATGCCGTATCCTTAAGCACCATATCTAGAGGCTTTTAAATATATCAGGAATGGAGATCCAACCACTTCTCTGATAACCATTTCTGTATAGAAGTTTTTCCTAATGTCCAACCTAAACCTTCCCTGGCACAACTTGTTGCCATTTCCTCTTTTCCTATCAGTTGTGACTTGTGAGAAGAGACCAACACCCACCTCTCTACAGCCTCCTTTTAGGGAGTTGTACAGAGCTATGAGGTCTCCCCTCAGCCTCCTTTTCTTCAGACTAAACAACCCCAGTTCCCTCAGCTGCTTCTCATAAGACTTATTCTCAAGACCATTTACCAGCTTTGTTGCCATTCTCTGGGCCCACTCCAGCACCTCAATGTCTTATTCTGTGGTGCCCAAATCTGGACACAGTACTCAAGGTGCAGCCTCACCAGTGCTGGGTACAGTGGGACAATCAATTCTCTAGTCCTGTTGGCCACACTACTCTTGGTACAGGCCAGGATGCTGGTGGCCTTCTTGACCACATGGGCACACTGCTGGCTGATGTTCAGCCAGCTCTTGATCAACACCCCCAGGTCCTTTTCCACTGGACAACTTTCCAGACATTCCTTCCCCAGCCTATAGCACTGCCTGTGGTTATTGTGGCCCAAGTGAGGGACCCAGAATTTGGCCTTGTTGAAGCTTATACGGTTGGCCTTGGCCCATTGATCCAGCCTGTCCAGGTCCCTCTGAATAGACTTCCTACTGTCAGGCGGATCAACACTCCCACCTAAATTGGTGTTGTCTGCAAACTTACTGAGGGTGCACTCTATCCCCTCATCCGGATCATTGGTGAAGATGTTGAACAGAAGTGGCCCCAGCACTGAGCCCTGGGGAACACTGCTTGTGACTGGTCACCAACCGGATTTAATTCCATTCACCACCACTCTCTGGGACAAGCTGCCCAGACAGTGTTTGATCCAGCAGAAAGTGAGCCCATTAAGGCCTAGGGCATGTGGAATAATTACTGAAGGTGACTTAGAAATTAAAATCATATTAAAGGTACAGTATTGTTCACACATTAAGGAAAGGTATGTCACTGAAGAAACTTTTCAGGGTAGAGTGCAACTGGTATGCAAGGAATCCATTTCACAACAGTTCCCTAGGCAACACTGCTTGCAAGCAGCACAGGGGATGGAGTGGAGTGAAGATTCCATGGCCAGGCCCTGTGAAATCACAGCAGAGATGGGAACTTGATGGTACCACAGGACTGATAAGATGCCTGCTTGCCACCCTGGGCCAACAGTCTGTCAGTTTTTGACAAAGTGCTGTCCTTTGTGTGAACTTTGTTCATTATAATGTCATTATAATACCAAAACACACCACCATCCCAAAGGCTATCTGCCTCCAAAGTGCGACCACCCCTCACTGAGCTTGTGCCCTGAATTTTCTTTATCTACACCTTTAAAAGCGAAATGAGAGAAATTTACACAAATCATGATAAAGGTATGTATGGCTGGAGTCACTGAAGCTCCACCATGAAGGTGAAAAATAATATTTAAAATGTTTAAGGGGGAGATGTCAGGGAAGACATCATTGTGGACAAGTCAGGGTGGATACTATCTCTGACAATCTCTGACTCCCGGGATCAGTCGATGGTCTGAACCTCGCTTCCCCCCCCACAGGGATGCCTTTGGGTAAGATCCAGACTCTCTGAGTATTTCCCTGGGAAACTTAGAAATTTTACTGAGCTGCTCTTTAATGCATTTTTTCTATCTGCACATGCTTTGCAGACAGTGTATTTATCACCGGCAAGCCACAAGAACCTGTATTTCTGTTGTTCTCAAACTGAACTATTCATGCTGCTAGTTGCAGAAGTTCTCTCATTGGATGCTGACAATGGGTTATGGGCTGCATGAGACTGTGGAGTGTGACTAATGGGGGGGGGTGCAGTGCACTGCTAGTGAATCTGGAGCCGTGAGAGTTCAGATAGACTGAATGCGACCAGACTCATAGTGCCAAATTGGACATCACTCAGAATCTAGACTCAGACATCCCTAGCCTCTCTGATATCTGAGAAAAAGCTGGAACACCAGCTGGTTTATTTTCTGTCAAATTATTTTACCTTTTACATGACAGAGAAGACATGTTTTTCATGAGGAAGCTGTGAGGAACAGTGTCAAAGGCTTTACTGAAATCCAGGTGAATAATGTCCACAAACTTTCCCTCATCCACCAAGTGTGTCACATTGTCATAGAGGAAGATGAGGATTGTTAAGCAGGACAGGCCCTTCATGAACCTATACTGACTGGGTCTGATCACCTGATTGTTCTCTAAAGGGCATGTTATGGCACTCAAGATTATTTGTTCCATGACCTTCCCTGGCACCGAGGTCAGACCGACAGGTCTATAGTTTCTTGGATCCTCCTTGTAGATGGGCGTTACATTTGCCAATATCCAGTCCGTCAGGACCTTCCTGGCCTGGTAACTCATAGGAGTGTCTTGGTAAGTACATCCGCCAGATCCTTCAGCACTCTGAGGTGTAACCCATCTGTCCCCGTAGACAGGTGGTGCAGCAGGTCATTAGCTATTTCCTCATGGATTGTGGAGGTCCCTTCTCTTCCCCATCCCTGTCTTCCAGCTCAGAGGGCTGGAAAACAACTAGCCCTGCTATTAAACAACTAGCCCTGCTATTAAACAACTAGCCCTGCTATTAAACAACTAGCCCTGCTATTAGAGACTGGGGCAAAGAAGGCATTAAGCACCTCAGCCTTTTCTTCATCCTTTGTCTCTGTTTTCCCCTGCATGCAATAAAGGATGGAGATACTCCTTACTCCTCCTTTTGTTGATAATGTATTTATAGCAGCATTTTTAATTGTCTTTTATGGCCATAGCTAGATTGAGTTCTAGTCTGATTTTCTCCCTGCATAGCTTCACGGAGTCTTTGCAGTCCTCCTGAGTGACCGCCACCTCTTCCAAAGGCCATAAACTCTCCTTTTGTTCCTGTGATCCAGACAAAGCTCTCCATACAGCCTCTTCCCTGCTGGCCTGTCTTTTAGCACACAGGGAGGGCCTGTTCCTGCACTTTTAAGACTTCCTTTTTGAAAAATGTCCAGCCTTCCTGGACCCCTTTGTCCCTCAGGGCGGCCTCCCAAGGGACACTGCCAGTCAGTCTCCTGAACAGGCCAAAGTCTGCCCTCTGGAAGTCCAAAGTGGCAGCTCTGCTGACCCGCCTCCTTACTTCTCCAAGAGCTGAAAAGTAATATTTTGTGATCACTAAGCTGACTGTTACATCTCCTACAAGTCCTTCTTTGTTCTCAAGCAGCAGGAGGGCACCCTCTTTAGTTGGCTCCTTCACCAGCTGTGTCAGGAAGTTCTCTTCCTCACACTCCAGGAACCTCTGGCACTGCTCTCTCTTTGCTGTGTTATATTCCTAGTACTTATCTGGGAAGCTTGAGTCCCCCAAGAGAATAAGAAATAGCAATTGCAAAAACCTCTCCGAACTTCTAGAGTATTTCATCAGTCTCATGATCCTGACTGGGTTGACTGTAACAAACTGTCACCACAATATCTGCCTTATTGGCCTTCCCCTTGATTCTTACCTGTAAACACTTAACCCTGTCATCTCCATTGTTCAGCTGTAGACGTTCATATCTCTGCCTGACATAGAGGGCCACCCCACCACCTCGCCTTCCTTGCCTGTCCCTTCTGAAAAGCTGTTAGCCATCAATTGCAGCACTCCAGTCGTATGAGTTGTTCCACATTTCTGTGATGGCAGCTATATCATAATTTTCTTGCTGCAAAATGGCCTCCAGTTCCTCCCGCTTGTTGCCCATGCTGTGTGCATTGGTATAGATGCAATTCTGCTAGGTTAATGGTCCTGCCAGCTTCTTGGAGGAAGAAGCCCCATTTCCTCCCAGACAGTTCTCAGATTTCTCAATAGTTACCAGAACATCATATTGGCTATCAGTGAATAGCATGACCTTGTATTTGTGAATACCCTTCACCGCCTATATGTTCCTAGAAATTTCAGGTAAGTAGTATCTTTCACCACTATACTATTATTATAATCTCAGCAGAACATTCAAAAGCAGTCTGCAAACTTCCTATTTCCCCTGGAAAGTAGTCTGATGCATAAAAATGGCAAAAACTACATAACACCAGATTCAGTCATGGACTCAGAATCACAGAAATGTCTAGATTGGAAGAGACCTGTATGATCACCTATCCCAACCATCAACCTAACACTACCAATTCTACTCCTTAAACCATATCCCTAAGCACCCCATCTAATCACCTATTAAACACCTCCAGGGATGGGGAGTCCACCACTGCCCTGGGAAACCCATTCCAATGCCTGATAACCCACTCAGCAAAGAAGTTCTTCCTAATATCCAAGCAAAACGTCCCCTGGAGCAGCTTGAATCTGTTTCCCCTTGTTCTATGATCTGTTGCTGGGTTAAACAGGCCTATTCCCACCTCTCTGTAACCTCCCTTTAGGTAGCCATAAAGAGCAACAAGGTCTCCCCTGAGCCTCCTTTTCTCCAGGCTAAACAACTCCAGATCCCTCAGCCACTGCCCACAGGTTGTGTGTTCAAGGCCCTTCACCAGTGTTGTTGCTCTTCTCTGGGCACACTCCAGTTCCCCAATGTCCTTCTTGTGTTGAGGGGCCCAAAACTGAACACAGTACTCGAGGTGCAGCCTCACCAGTGCTGAGTACAGAGGTAGGATCACTTCCCTGGACCTAGTGGCAATACTATTCCTAATACATGCCAGGATGCCATTGTCCTTCTTGGCCACCTGGGCACTCTGCTGGCTCATTTCAGGTGGCTGTCAAACAACACCCCAGGTCCTTCTCTGCCTGGCAGCTCTCCAGACACTCTTCCCTGAGTCTGTAGCATTGCTGGGGGTTGTTGTGTCCAAAGTGTAAAACCCATCACTTGGCCTTATAAAACTTTGTACAGTTAGCCTCAGACCATAGATCTAGTCTGTCTAGATCTCTCTTCAGGGCCTCTTTACCCTCTAGCAGACCAACACTTCCACCCAGTTTAATACCATCTGCAAATTTACTGAGGGTACACTCAATCCTCTGATTCAGATCACCAATAAAGATGTTGAACAGGACCGGTCCCAGTACAGAACCCTGGGAAACACCACTTGTGACCAGCCTCCAGCTGGAATTAACTCCATTAACTACTACTCTCTGGGCCCAGTCTTCCAACCAGTTTTTCAGCCAGCAAAGCCAGTCAAACTGGCACAAATAAAGCTCTCAGTTTCCTTAGCCAATTACCACTCTTTCAAATTAGAAATCATCCGGTTACCAAAGATTTACCTTTAACTTTCCAAAAGTCTAAAGAGCTGTCTTTAACAACACAGTGTCGTCAATTTTCTTCCACACAAATTTTGTGAATTCCTTCCTTAAAAATATCTTTAGCCAGAAGCAAAACAGACGTAACTAAAAGCCAGTGACATCTTCTCTCTGCATGTGTATACAGTGATTTAAAAGAAAATACTCTTTACTGCCTTTAAAGGGATCATATAGAGATTTTTTAACTTCCTTGACAGAGCACATAATAGGCCAAAGATAACAGATTTGAACATAATGACATTATTAAGGGCATGCCTATGCAGCACAGTAAATTTGTCTAGAGATACGCAAGGTGGATTAAGGACAAGTACAATACTTTAACATAGACTTCTATTTCCAGTTAATTACCTCTGTTAAGAGGATGGAAATTAGCATGGGTGTAGTGTGGAGCTAATGTAGCCACATTGTTTCCACTAGTGCTGCTCAGGCTACATGTGGGTATAAAGTGGTACGTGTGCTATTCGAAATTAGCTTTAGAGACTTCGTTTACCCAGTAGATTTTTTTCCCTTCTTATGTAGTCAATACACAAATTTAGACATAAAGTCAAATCAGTGGGGAACAACCTTGCATTGCACTGTAGGGTTTTTGCAATCTTCTCTTCTCTACCCTTTTATTTATCTTATATGCCCTTACAGAACAGCTTGAGTATTTGTTATTAACTTCAGAATGCCATAGGCAGATTGATTTTGTTTGAAAGAACACTCACGTTTTGCTTTTTAATGGCAAAATTTGCATTTGCATGTTAGTAGATCCTCTTTCAAGCCCTCTCACCAGTAAGTAAATAACATCTCAACATTAATAAACAAAGGTCACAATGGTATTAAATAAATGAACATTTTAAACCTACAACATTAACCCCTGGGATGTGACAGAAAACTCCAATTAATTGTAAAAAAAAAAAAAACTAAATTGACAAGATGCAGCATCCTGTTTGCTGAAGTAGGTAAAATGAATTCTCATTTTAAAAGAAAATTTTATCTTTCTAGTGAAGACAGTTTATATCAGTCTTCTGTCAGAGCCTTTTCCTCTTTCAATGTACCTGGGATCACTAAATGTTTGATAATAATGTTAAATTTTGATTCCCTTTTTCATTTTTTTTTTTTCCCTAAATAAGCCTATGCTTCTAACCACTTACTTGCCTTTGCTAGCCTGAGTTTGTGAAATCCTGTAAATTTACAACCGTTTAGCAAGAAGAAAATTATTTTTTGCTGGCTTGATCAAGCGGGACCAGAATACTTCATCACGACTTCTGGAGACATCAACAGCAGTTCAATTCTGTAGATCAAATACAAGCTATGCGTTTTATATTCTTCCTGATTTGTGAATTCTCACTGCACTTTTCACTCAACTTCAAAATTATATAAATAAAAAGGTCTTCAGACTTCCTAGCTGTAGGTGGGGGACTGCATAGCAGATTAACCCAGCCTGCCACCTCCTGGCTATGCAGCCCTTTCCATATACCTTTGGCCTCAAACTCCCTCCTCACATGCATCTGGGAGGTCACTCATGTAAGAAGTTGGCAACAAGTGATACATGCTAGTGGCACTCCTAATATTACTCAGTTATACCTGTTGAAAGGTGAGGATCTATTGAAAGTGGCATTGATTTTGTTCCGGCAAGTCTTAAAAAATATTATGATAGGCATACAAATAGAGTCAGGTGCTCTTTTACTACTCAGGAATAAGAAAAAACATTTTCAAAATCCCTGGTGTTTTAAAAGGCGTGTGAAGTCCATGAAAAGCAGTACTTGAACTGTTACTTCCATTTCCCTTCAAAGCACTTCATATATGAGGAAAGGTGGTTTTAGAAGAGCTAGGGCCACATTCCTGCTTATCAGAGAATCTGTGCTGTGGACAGCTAAGGTTCACTCATTTTGCTAAGCACATGCAAGGATGCAATCACACTAATTTCAGGCATCTTCATAAAACAACGGAAAGCAGCATTATTCTCTCACTTTAAACATTCACTTGTGCATATTCATTTTCCTGTACCACACATTTTTTATGAAAACACAAGCAACTGGAAAAAAAAATAAGCACTGTGCTTAATTTTTTTTTTGAGCACAAAGGTGCTTTACTGATAAAAACCTGCTTCTGAAGAAAACATAGAATCCATCAGATCTGTGACTGATTTTTGATGTTCACAGCACATTTTAAAGTTGCTGAGTTTTTATGTATTCATTACAGTTTAAGAATTTCTTCTCAGGTTGTTTTTCTAGTATCCCATAAAGGGCCATAATGACTACTGTATTAGCAAATTGGTATTCTTCTCTATTTAGAAAAAAGCAGTGTGCGTAGAAGAACCAATATCCTGTGTCCTGCAGAAGAATTCTACCCATACACTAAGAAAGATCAAAAAGGAACTTGTAATTTTTAAATTTAAATCACAGGCAAAATACAGTAACAACAATTTTAAAATTAACTTGTGGATTTAAGTTTTGTAGTTCATCTGAACATAATAATACAGGCTGCCCAATACATAGCTATCAGAAAATGCCCTAGTTATGAAGCATAGTTGAAACTATGCTTACAACTGCAATCCTCCAAAGACGTTTTCTCTGTTTGTCTGTGTGGCAATCCTCCTGCTCTATAAATAGAGATTATAGGAGATGTTTAAGAAGAATTTGTCCACCAGGGCTAAATAAAGTAATTAAAAGAAAAACACCATTGGAAGTTCTGTGCCTGATGCTGAAAGTCCAAAAAGTACAGTTAACCACAGAATCACAGAATATTAGGGGTTGGAAGGGACCTCAAAAGATCATCTAGTCCAATCCCCCTGACAAACCAGGATCACCTAGATTAGGTCACACAGGAACACGTCCAGGTGGGTTTTGAATGTCTTCAGAAAAGGAGACTCCACAACCCCTCTGGGCAGCCTGTTCCAGTGTCTGTCACTCTCACTGTGAAAAAGTTTCTCCTTACGTTTACATGGAACCTCCCATGTTCCAGTTTGCACCCTTTGCCCCTTGTTCTATCATTGGAAGTCACTGAGAAGAGCCTGGCTCTATCCTCCTGACACTCACATTCTACATATTTATATACATTAATGAGACCATCCCTCAGCCTCCTCTTCTCCAAGGTAAAGAGACCCAGCTCCCTCAGCCTTTCCTCATAAGGGAGACGTTCCACTCCCTTAATCAATTTTGTGGCTCTGCACTGGACTCTTTCAAGCAGTTCCCTGTTCTTCTTGAACTGAGAGGCCCAGAACTGGACACAATATTCCAGATTTGGCCTCACCAGGGCAGAGTAGAGGGATTAAAATAGCAGAGTTAAAGCTATCAACTTCAATTACTAAAAGCAAAATTATAAAAAGCATTAATTGCCTGCTAAGTTTCTTTATTTAAGTCACACAGTAGAGTCTTTCTAGTTGTGCTGTTTCATGCTCATTGTCCAAGAAAGACACTTAAAATCTAAATTGAGATAAATTAATTTTCTTGCTCTTGCATGATTCTTCTATTCTCTTCAGAACCTCTCATATAAACCTTCTGACCCTGTGCAAGGCCACTAATGCCATTTTGCAGCTGTACTAGAGGCAGAAGACAATCACCTCCAAAGGGCAGTGACCTGACAACATTACCACCACTCATCAAAATGCAGTACTATTCATAATGTAGCCAGATGACTGTGCTGAATACCTTTTGACAAACAGCTAAAGTATCTACGGCCTCTGGAATTGGTTAGTGATAACTGAAACTTTGGAAAAGAAAAAAATTATCCACCCAACCAACTGACTAATATGAATGTGGTTTTTAGTTTGTGGTCTTCAGAATACTGAAGGTTTCATAATACAATTTTAAGCATGTCAGATGAGGAATGATTTAGAAAAATGAGTTTGCATATGCTATCTATCAATCCACAAGGATGTACTTTCTGAAGTGTTCACACTTTCCTTCGTAAATTATCAAAAAATTGAAAACTGCTATCTACATAAATCCAGTGCTTTACATATTTCATATTACAATATATTTAGCTAGTTATATTTTTGTCACGGAGCAACCATGGAAAACCTCCAATAAATTCTGATCATTTCATATCAATTAAAATGCATCGTTGACCCTGCAAGGATGAAGAATTATCAGGTCATGAAGCAAACATATTGTTAAATTTTATGGTTAATCAGATTATTGAAGACCATAAATATTCATGGTGAAAGTGAGACAGTTTTCATGCATAGTCACAAGCACAAAAAGACTAAATTTGTGAATCTGTATGGACATTGTTAACATAGACACTGTTGGTATCTCTTTGAAAAGTTGAATTTAACAAAATTGTCTTTACAAATTTGGTCACAACAGATATGCAAGGTACCTTTATTCAAACCATTCCTGCTTTGACCATAACTTTCATCTATATTATATCCATAGCAAAAATATATTAGAAACATAGCATCTGCAAAAAATCAAATTTGTTAAACTATACTACTCTCCTCCCTTGAGGTCTCCCAGAATTCCCAAAACAATGACTTTGTTCTGAGTCTAAAAGACTAAGTACTATGCTATTTACAAATTAGCTCCATAGAATATTCTGGTTTTATCTCACTTTGGACAGGGAAGAGCTCTGTATGTCACTTATCTGGACTTCTGCAAGACCTTTGACAGAGTCTCCCACAACATCCTTCTCTCTAAACTGTCAAAACATGGATTTGATGGGTGGACTGTTTGGTGGATGAGGAACTGGTTGGATGGTCATATCCAGAGGCTAGTGGTGAAAGGCTCAATGTGTGCATGGAGGTCAGTGACAAGCGATGTCTCTCAGGTTTCTGTATTGGGACAAGTGCCATTTAGTATCTTCATCAATGACATAGTGGGATCAAGTGCACCCTCAGCAAATTTGCAGATGACACCAAGCTAAATGGTGCAGTTGACATGCTTAAGGCACAGGATGCCATCCAGAGGGATCTGGACAAGCTCAATAAGTGGGCTTGTGTAAACCTCATGAGGTCCAACAATACCAAGGACAATAGAGGGTGAGGGATGAAGGGATTGAGAGAAGCCCCATGCATGAAAAGCCAGACATGAGCTGGCAATCTGCACTTGCAGCCTATAGAGCTGATTGTATCCTGATCTGCATCAAAAGAAGTAGGGCAATCAGGTCAACAGAATTGGTTCTGTCCTCTTTCCACTCTTGTAAGACCCCATTTGGAGTAGTGCATCCAGCTCTGGGACCTCTAATACAAGGACTCCTGTTGGGGTGGGTCCAGAGGAGTGCCACAGAAATTATTAGAGGAAGTACTTCTCCTATGAGGAAAGTTGGAGTTGTTTAGCCTGGAGAAAAATCTCTGGGAAGACCTTATTATGGTCCTTCAGTATTTAAATGGGGCTTATAAGAAAGATGGGGAGAAACTTTTAGCAGGGCCTGTTGTGATAGGACAAGGGATAATACATTTAAACTAAAAGAGGGTAGAATTAGACTAAGGAAGAAATCTTTTACAAGGGTCATGAAACAATGGAACAGGTTGCCCAGAGAGGTGGTGGGTGGCCACATGGTAGATTCCTCACCCCTGGAAATATTCAAGGTCAGGTTGGATGAAGCTCTGAACAACCTGATCTAGCTGAAGTTGTCCCTGCTCATTGCAGTGAGGGTTGGACTAGATGGCCTCAAAAGATCCCTTCCAACTCAGTTCTATAATTCTATGACAGTTACAGCTTTGAGGATGAATTTGACCTGGACATCTTTGTTAAACAAGACAGCTTCAGAAGAGCAATGAGGAACTAGTGGGCGACAGGAACTGGAAATCCCAATCTAGATGTGTCTCAAAGTTGGAGTAATCAAATGTAAAATCTTCAGTATTAAACATAATTCTTAGATGTGTTTTACATATCATATGCAAACAAGTCTCCCCCCTTTACAAACTGCTTGATAGTCTGCATGATGCAGAAAATCTTTCACCACTAACATGCAGCTACTACACATAAGTTAAAAAAAAATTACAGTATAATTACTGTAAACTATAAACATGAATAATTCTGAAGGTTGAAAAGTTTATATGCAAATAAGAGGAAAAGCTAATTGCTCCCTTTTCAAAGGTTTTAATGTTTCCTTAATTCTACTCTTGGTATGTTATAGATTGTAGAAGCAGCACCTATTTTAATCTGAGGTGCATACAATTCATACTGGAGACAGACTATAGTTAATGTGGGAACACAGGAACTTTAATATGTAGAAAATGTGATCCATGGAGAAATATTGTATGATCGCAAAGCACAGTGCTTTACTTTGCATTCCAGACAGGTAATTCTTCCTCAAATTGATAAAATGTGGTGGTTGAAAAAGTGCATTCTTAAAAGATGCCCCCAGCAGCAAACACAGAATTTGCCCATAACATAATTTAGTCAGAGATACGTTCAGAGACCTAACATCAAGAACCATAGCTTTTGAGTATCTATACCTCTCTGCTAATTTGGGAGGCTGTTATACAAGACTGCTGTCTTATGTCTATACTTAACACATATCATAAATAGTTGTGTTACATAATTCTGCTTTCAGGTAGCTGTGGGAAGCTCACTGCTTTTCTTTTTTAGGATACAAAACTATAGCAGGTCACAGATTCCTTATCTGTCTTAGAGATAGAAGTCTTAAATTTGTAAGAAATTTAAGTTCTTCCAACTCTTTGAACCAAGGCTAGCCAAGAACAGGGCTCTTGCTCCTGTTAGATTGGTAATGCATTTTGACAGAGCTCTGTTTTGTCACAAACAAAGAATTATGTTTTACTTTCTGGAGCATAGCAGGAGGCAGCTTTTGGGTTAGAGAGCACTGCTTAAGCAAGATGTTGTAGCAAAGAAACTCACCTCTTCCAGGGCTGGGCTGTCTTCTGTGTATGATGGTAAATTCTTTCAGTTGTGTTGATCCTTTCTACCTCATGTTCATTAATAAAGCCTTTGAAAAATAGTAAAGGCTAGTTCTTGTGGAAGGCCTCGGCTTGTCTGAGGGATTAGAATGAGAATTAGATAGCTAACCTTGAATGAACATCTGTGTACCCTTGGGGAGGCCAGAAAGTCCTGAGAAAAGAACCACCACTTCACAAACAGGGAAAGCTTATCAATGTTAACAGAAAGAAAGAAGAAGCACCCAATTGTGGACAGGTGGTCCTTGATTAGGCCAATCAGGTGTGGGCACTTATTATTAGAATGATTATAAAAGGGCTTGCAGCCACAGCAGCAGAATTAGAAGCAGAAGAATTAGAAGCAGCAGCATTAGAAGCATGAGCATTTGAGCCTTCAGTAGTGAGTGTGATGAGTCCGTCTCAGCAATGACATGTCAAGCCATACTTCCACAGCTAGTCGAACTTCCCTTTCAACTACACTTTCTGTTTTCTACAGAACGGCAGGAAGAAGTTGGAGCTGATAGTTTCCATAAGCAGAATTGACATATTTTCTCAAACTATTTCAAGATGAGAAGTAATGATGACCATCTTTACAATACCCTACCAATCTGACAACAGTGCAAGTGTCCTTTATTTTATATCAGAAGCAGTCCCACAGACATCAGACTGTTGCAGCAATGTTGGCCTCACCTAATATAAGAACAAACCTTGACCATATACAAACACGTCTGAACTATGAAGTAATCTAGTCTTCAGGGGCATCTGGTTTTAGGGTTTTTTTAAGCCCAGTTCCATATACAATGTGGAAACTACATGTCATGTTTTCTGTTGCCTTTACAACAGGAATTTCTATCACAACCAGATCTTTTCAGTTGCTTGAAATATTCTACCATCTGAAAACAGTGTGTTGGAACTAAGGAAGCCTCACAACTAGACCTGGGGGAAATAAACAAGGTGTTCTTTATGACACAAACTCTAGGTTTCACTTAGCAAAGATAAAGGCAACATAAAGCACTTAGTGTTTTCAAAAGGAAGTACAGGTACTTGGTTTCTTAGCAAAACACATGTACAACACCCAAAGCAATTGTGAACATTTGTTATGAATTTTAAGATGTGTGTAATAACCTGCATGCTCAAGAGGTTAAGTACTGTATCTGCATTTAACATAGATATGAACAGAGAAATCCAATAAGCATCTGAAATAGGAAAAATTACAGCTCTTCAAAGAAATAAAATTAAAGCTGGTTGCCACATGTTTAAGCCAGCAAAGAAGAGCAAGCATTCTGTGTTACCTGGCAGTCCATTATCTATCAGACTAAATCAGCCCTGCCTTCTTCTGTTGCACACACATAAAATGTTTTCTTGTCACCCTACATTCACGAACTGTACAATTAGTTTCCCCAGATTCCAGCCATTAAACAAATTATATGAAAACAGATAAGCTCAGGATTTATTTATGTGTCACATATATAACTGTTATGAAAGCATCCTACTAAGAGCAGTGAGGTGTCCAGCATATCTGACTGCCCTTGTCTCTTCAAAGGGATAGTAACAGACTGAAAAAAAAACTTCACGCATACACATAAGAAACCTTTGAACCCACCAGGACAACAGAGAATGAGCCATTTCACTTACTGTTTTTATTGATTCAAATTTCAGTTGAGTAAAGACACACACAGAGGAAAACACCATCAACTGAAAAAGAACTGCTGTACTTGTATATAAATTCATTCTATTCAAGATCTTTTTTGTCTACTGGCTGTACAAAACTCAGAAAGAAAGTCTATTTCTTTTAACAGCTTTGTTTGAATATAGACCTCTCAACAAGTTATGCAATGGTTTATAACAAGAGTGGAATCCAAAACACATCAAGTCCCCACACCATTTCCTAATAAAACACCTGTTCTCCCTTCTCCAACTCCCCTCACTCCAGCCCTGAAGATGCAAGAAACACGCTACTACTTTCCACTACAGTAAGTAATCTGCTGCAACCCTAGAGTAAGCTGTTTTTTCCATTACAGACCATGCACCAACCTTTCCCATAAAAGTTTAATAGAGGTATGGGAGACTGATGACATCAGGGAAAGGATTCATTGCACAGAGGAGATCTGGAAGCATGCCACGGAGGCTGCAGAAGGGAGCGCTGAAACACAAGTTCAGTGCAGTTTTCTGCAGCAAAATCCCCTTTTGGGGCTCATTGCCTACCCAAGCAGAACCGCTGTGAAAACTATGTTGAAACCTAAGTTAACATTAGCAAAATAACTAGGGTAAAATTGATTTAAATAGTTAAATGAATTTGTTGAAAGAGGCTTTTTAGTTGCTTGTGGAAGAAGAATTAAGATATTTAAATTACAATTCTGTAATTGACACATGCATATTTTTAAAAAGGGTATAATTATCTTTATGTCAGACACACAGACTTGTGCCAAAAAAATAATAGCAACTTACAATTGTCATTTCTGCACAATATTTTAATGGCAAGATTAGATATACATGTTAAATTATCAGCAGTTTGCTGCAAGACAAAAGCTATTTCCACACAATTAGACCTCTTCTCATATAATTTCTAGGACTTTTTTCCATGACACATGGTGTAAAGCAGCACAGTCCCCTTTCTGACTGTGAAGATCACTTTTCTATATCAGAGTTATCAGTGTAGCACAACACTCACATTCTGAGCACTTAACAGATAAAAAAACACATATACTAGGCTCCCAGATATCTGATTACTTGCAGACGCCTTCAAGCACAATAGACTTGGAAATCAGGTGCTTGTAGGCAATATCAATTCTATTACAACCATGCAAAGACAGCATGCATGTGGTAATATACAACTGTATACCTGAAAAAGGCAGAGCAGGGTCAAAGGAAAGACTGTTGGGAGGAGACTACAAGGATAGTTTCCTTGTCCAAATATAGTGCCTGTTATGAAGTATGCAAAAACTAATGACAGTGTGGTCTACAAAAGCCTTCAAGCAATACTACTGCTCTGATTTTTCCACATTTGATTCACTGCTATGAAAGCTACTATAAGCCTAGAAGTGGTAGCTTGTGGCATCAGAAATTGCAACGACATGCTATCCACAGTTATGTGTGTACAGTGGCTATGAAGTGCTCAGCTTATCTGGACAGATGAAAGTCAGTCTTGGATGGTTACAAACACCTCTGACTTCAAGGGTAAAGTAAAAAGAGACAATTTTACTAGTACTTCATGAAAACATAGGAACATACATGTTAGAAGTGGCCTCTGGAAATCACCTGGTTCAACATTCTGCTCAAAACAGGTTCATCGGAAACTGACTCCTCAGGAACTTTTCCAGTTGAGGTTTGAATATTTCTAAATAGACATCCCAGAAAAAATTTCACTCATGAACTCTATCTATGCGCATCAGTCCCACCCATCTTTACACCTACTTTCACATTTACTTATAGCAACAATTTGGTGAGAAGAAAACAATGGAAGAATTTGACGAGGGCTTTGCTAAAGATGAAGAACACAGCACCCACTACATTCACAATGTCAGTCGCTTCATCACAGGGGAAGCAGATACACAGGCTGCACGGGATCTGCTGTTGGTAAAATTGTGCTGGACGTTCCCAGTCACTTTCTCCTCCTTCCAGTAGCTGGAAGTGGTTTCCAGGAGGATTTGCTCCATGGCTGTCCTACAGGTGCAGAGAAGCTGACCAACCTGTGATTACCCAGGGTCCTCTCCCTGGCCATCTTAGAGATGGGTGCAACACTTTTCTTCCCCTTCATGAGGAACCTCCCCAGGTGCCATAATCTTTCAAAGAGAGTACACAGCTGCCTTCAATGACATGAGTCAGCCTTCACAGCATCCCCGAGTGAATCCAAGGTGCCACAGACTTGTCTGTGTCCCAGTGGGTGAAATGGTCCCTAACTCCAGGCCCCTTTCCTGTGGATCATCATTCCTCCAGACTCTACTAGGAGGCTTAGGGACCCAAGGACAGACCTTATCAGTGAAAGCAAACAAAAAAAACAACAACAAAAGAATAGTTGAGCACTGTGACTTTTTTTCAGTTTCATACTCATAAGGTCACCTGACCCCATGGAGCAGAAGCACTACATTTTCCTTTGCCTTTTCTTTTATTGTTGATGTACAACAGGAAAGCTTCCTTGTGCTCTTTGTTGCCTCACCGGTTTCAGTTGCAGTTGAGTATTGGCTTTCTTTATCCCACCCTCCACACTCAGGCAACGTGTACCCTCCTAGTTTCTCTTCCTTGTTTCCAGCTTGTCTTCCATTTCCTTTACACATTTTTGACTCCTCCCAGTCTTGCAGTCCCCAGGACACTACTGTTCTGCCCACGAATCCCTCACTGGCCTCAGGTTATGGGAAACCTCCCCTAGTTTGAATGTCTCTTCACAAAATTGGCAAGCCTCTTTCCAGAGAAGCTCTTGGTCTACATTGTCAGTGGTATCCCATCTCTGTCAAGCAGCCTTCATCCTTTGAGGAGAGTCCCCAAGAAATGGTGTTCATTTATACAGTCATGCGTGACCATATTTTAATGGCCACAGGAATTTCAAGGTCAAGGAATAGGTTTTCTATTTCAAACTGATATGCAAACATTTGGATTCTTAAAATCATCTCATCAGGCTTACTATTCAGACAGGAGGAAACCAATTCAAGCTGAAAATTAGGGAGTGTAAGATATAGAAAGATATAAATATAGACTACACATGAACACATACAACCACTCAACTTGCATGTTAACTTCCTGATTATAGACTGACACCACAATTAATTTTGGTAACGGAAGTATGAACCATGCAAGTTGATTCAACACATTTCTATAAGCCCAGGAAAATCGTGTAATCATATAAGAAGTTACTGCATTGTGAACACCTGAAAGGTATATAAAAGGGAATTCTGTAGTAGGCTTTAAATCTGAAACTGGTCTCCTGTTTCTAGTGCCTGTTTCTTGCATGCAACATTATAGTGCTTCACAAGGTTGCTTGCTGTACACCTGAACACAAAATCCAGAGTATATTACAAAGTCCTTGCAGTGACAGTGATTTTAGATGTTGCCAGACAGCTTTGGTTATTTACAGCTTTATACTGCAACTGCTGCCTCCTCCATATCCTACTGTACCAATTTAAGTTGGAAAAAGACGATCTGCATTTCTCACACAGTGCAAAATGCTTTCCCATATTTTCCTCAAGAACATGAGAGAAATACTCGAGAGCATCAAGAGAACAAGACTGATTCTGTGAGTGTCAATTGCACCAATGGGAAATGATAAAAGGACTAAATGTTAAACTACTAGAAGATCTAAAATGATTTCCCTCTTACTCAAGAGAAAATCCACATCACCTATATTTGAATCTTCATGGTCTTTATATTCAATCCAAATACAAAATAAATATATCTTAGGTGCAAAGACTAGGTCTGTCTTCGACATCCAGTTATTCCTTCCAAGCTGGATAAAAACAACTCCAAAGAACTGTAAAGAATTAAACAAATTGGAATGTTATTTACTTATTTGGGAGTAAAGTCCATCCAAGTACACCCCTTTTTTTTAAGAGGAATATTTTTATTTATTTCCCTAGATACTGGATAAAGAGCATGAAATGTCCTGGTGTATAAATACAGTTATGGCTAACAACAGAACTGTCTCTTCTATTACAAAGGTCAGTGAGACAAATAAGGGAACCTGTGGATTCATGATTTAGGAATAACCACTCAAAAAGTTTTCAGGTCTATTTGGACACAGAACAGGAATGGAGCTTTAAAGATTTCTTGCATCTAATCACACACCATTGTTAACGATGTTAATGAAAAGCTTTACTCACTCCCTGAGCTGTATTTCTAGTGTGGCCTCTTCATCAGTTTATGAATGCAGATATAAAGTTGTCCATCATCTGTGCAGCAATGTTCTACAGCAGTTTCTTTAAAAAAGCACAAAAAAATCCCAAACCAAACCAATCAAAGCAGACGCTAAAACTTTGCAAGCATTAAAGGAAAGATACTGCAGGAAAAGCAGACGTGACTGCTTTCCTGCAGGTTAAAATAAAAAATACCATGCACTGCAAATTTACGGGTTTACCTCGCATATTTGCAGGCAATACTTATTGATTAAATTATAAGTATCAACAGGCTTACACCAGCAAGGCAATTGAAAAGTCACTGTGAAGAAATTTTTCTCTGCAAAGTTCTTCCCAATTTACATTCTTATGCTCAAGAAATAACAAATTGGTCTGTAAAGCAGAGCAATGGAGTAGACAGAAATGGTTGTAAATTGCCACTTTAAGAACAATTTATTTTCTTGGAGGGTTCTCAGTTATTCCAATGTCTAAAGCACTGGAAAAAGAAGATTTCCAGGTGGCTTGTTGCCCTGCATGACCTTGAAAAATCACTTTCAACTCATCTGTGCCTCAGTTTGCCATCATACAGGTAACACAGACTGAACAAGAAATTATACAAGCTGAGTTGAGACACTGAATGGAAAGTATTCCTTGAAGAAAAGTGACAGCAGTAACATATTCCCATCTATGTTATTTCTTAACATAGTCCCTGCCACCTCTAATGGCCTATTTGTCTGATTTTGTTGATCAAGGATTTGCACCTTGCAGACACTGTTAGACAAAGAAATTTTGTATTTGCATCCTGGACCTGTTCCAGCAGTAAGTAATGCTGATTTTCTCCATGGAACTTCCCATGCGTGAAGTTGGATCTAAGTACAGAAATGAGTATAGGACACCTCCTATACCACCTACTGCTGCTGGTTTACTGCCAATTAACAACTGCAGATACAATAATTTCTGTAACAGCTTCTCCACTCACCCAAATATATACAATATTGTCTCTTTGCTCTTAAAGAGAATCACTGTCAATGAAAAATAAGCACTCACATGACTAACTTCAGCATATATGACTGTCTACTGTATACAGCTTTAAAACATTGACTGGAGCTAAGGTGCTTGCCTGCCTGGCCCTCAAGGATATAGCCAGCTTGCATAAATAGTGTAAGGGGGAAAAAGTAAAAATAAAATCAGCAAATGTTGACCACACAGGTTGTGTTGATTTTTCATTTAGGCTGAACTGATACTTTAAAATTCTAAATATTGTTAAGAGTACCAACACCGTGCAAACTTTGTTTTACATATACACTACACGTATATTGTTTCAGTGAGTTTTAATAGAAATTTTAGCTCCAAGAGCTTTAAATTCTATAAACAAATTTATCTCATCTCTAATTACTTCCTACTAGCACATAAAGACACAGAACATTTCTAACAATATAGCTTGCATATATATTACTTAAGGAACCTTTAAGTTTCCCTTTATACAATTAGCCTCTCTTGACAACAGGAAAAAAACCCACAAAAACTATGATACTCTCTTTGTTTCATTTTCTGTAAAGGATGCATTGCTTGTAACACAGGAGCACAGAAAGAAAGAAATCAGTAAGTTCTACTTCAGATAAAAATAAAGCATTTCCCTAGTCCTGTGCTCTACATTCTGCTTTAGCATAAGCTGATCAAGAGGGCCAAAAGTCATTTCACAAAATCTTGAAAAAAAGCTGATGTAATCTCCTGTTCTTTTCCCTTTCCTACCTAAATGTAAACACAGTTTATCTCTGTGCCACATATGCTCATTGCCACACACAGAAAAGTAGCCTCCCTTGGAATTCATATTTGAGAGTCATCTGAAATGCAAGAGTTCAGAGACATCAGTAAATTGCATCCCAAATTGTACAGAAACCAATATGAGATGTAGGAAAACAAAATTGTTCAATTTTGTTGACTAATTCAGAAACTATTTATAACATTATTAAAGGCTTATTTTGCTAATATGTGAAATAAGATGCAGTAATGCTTTGATTTAGAAAAGTTGGCAAATGTGCCCAGTTAAAAGCACTTCTGTTCTTTATTTCCCTATGGGAATATTTTGGTAACTGGAGTAAATGCTAAGAAACAGGTATGTGAATTTTCCATTCTGTTGGCAGCTCTGCATGGGTGCAGCTGCTCCCCACAAGGCCCTCATGGGTCCTAACACACCCATCCCAGATTCTCAAGACATGTCTTCAGATGCCAATTATGGAGAACCATGACAATTCAACTTTTCTTGTTGACAGCTGAGAAAAAGGCTTTTCCATTAACACTGGTATGTTTTATTGGCTCCCTAACAGCCTGACCAGTGAAGAAATAGAAACCAGGCAACACCACCATTTCTGAAGCAGAGCAATTCATCAACTAGAAGACAACAATTCCCACCTTAATATTACAAGCCTTATTTTCACAGGACAACTGCAGAAACAGCAGAAAGTCACTGTAGACAGATAATTTAAGAGCGGCAGATCACAAGTAGGGTTACAAACTCTAAATGGGTCATGAGATAAGTCTTCCGGTTCCAGCATCTAAGGTAGGAAGTACAATACCTAAAAAAAGTCATAATACAGGGTTTGGTTTTGGGTTTTTTTCTCATCATCTTTTAAAGTCAGGTTTTTTTCAGAAATATTACTATATTAAAATGGACTTTCTGCAAACACAACAGAAGTATGAGCTTGGCTAAAACGGTCATTTATTTTTTTTCTCTACACTGTCACTCACTTTTTGTAGGTAAGCCTTTAACAGATGCTAACAAGGTTTCTTGTTTTGACTGCATAAGGGAAAACAAAGCCCCTGGCAAGAGAATTGCAATCACTTCATAAACATTGTGGTAAGCAAACCAGAATGCACTCCTTACCTCATGACTTTCTAAAAACCTTGTATCTGGAGGGCACTGATCTTCAAGATGTAGTTCACTTAAATAGAGTCATATATTTCCTACATAAAAATATTAATGTGTATTCCACGTCAAGCCACTTAATGGCTGAAATAAACCAAAGTTTCAAAAAAGATGGTACATACTACAGTATGATATTCACTGAACTGTCTTTTTTCTTTAAGCAGCAAGTGCAACAACTGACTTGCTTCTAGTCAAATGTTATCTTTTTAGCTTAATTATTTTTAAGGTATCTAAATTGCTCTTTTACAGTAAGATTTCCTTATTTTGAGACAAAACTGTCAGATTTGCTCTCTTCCTAAAATACTCAAAATTCTTCCTTGAGCCAAAACAAGCTTTTACTTCTGCGTTTTAAATATATCTTCTTCAAATATTGAAATAACACAGTATTTTAGGTTTGAAAACATATTCTAATAAATCTAAGTTTTTGAAAGTTGGCCTCAACACTCTATTCTGCACAGATTCTTTGTGAATTTATGGACTTCAAATTAAGGGGGTGTTTCAGACATGATTTATTGGTCTCATTTACATATAGCTATGAGACTAAGCATTCCTTCTCCCACTTTTCCACCCACAACCAAACATACACATTATCTTACTATGTAAGAAGTAGATGCCCTGGATTTAATTTTTTTTTTTTACATACCCACAGGCAAAAGGAAGCACTGTCATTTCAGGACAGCAGAAGAAAGCTGTACTGGTAGATGGCACCATACTCTTGTGTTACAGTGGTCAGATATGATCGCATAGCAATCACATTTCTCATAATTTACCACTAAAGTTCTGCACAATAAATTATTCAGTTGTTTGTAAAGAAAACCTTTGGTGTTACCGATTTAAAGATACATTCAGTATATTGCATTCAAATGATCATATAAAGGCAAACTTCCACAGGATAAAAAATGAGCATAGACCCATCAAAAGAGAACAAAGAGGGCTGAATTTGATGGCCCTTTAGAATAATGTGTGCTTCTGAACTAAGAAATGCCAGAGATGTTCTCAAGTTTCAGATACTACTTGGTTACTTAGCTTTAATACAACAAGGTCAAAACATTCAGTGACAAGAAACTTCACATGCACTCATGTGCATAAACCAGCTGTAAAAAATACTTTGGTTAGCATGATTTCTGCAACAGCACGTGTGTGATATATTGGCCGTATTGAGAAAGGGTATTTTTCCCACTCCAGGAGTGTGTCTAAATAATTTACGTACTTTGCACAGCTGGACAAGTGTGTGAAAAACAGCACTTTGTACAGCTTATGTGCATGCTGATTGGCACACAGGCTTCTAGGGAGACAAGTGGCTACAGCCTCTGGGATACTTGTTAAACAGAGACTGACACTTTGCCAGATTACCTCCTTTCATCAAGACTTCTCCTATTATACAGTATCAGATGAAAAAAAAAAATCTTAACAATCTACTATCAGAGAAAGTTTGAATTATGTAGAAGATGGGAAAAATTCCTTTTAAGAAAAAAACCAAACCAAACCAGAAACCTGTTTCCTCTGACTGAGCAAGTGATGAAACAGGTCTGCTTTGCTCCTGCTCACAGCTTAACCAGGGGCTCCCAGATGTCATATGGGAGCTGCCTCCCACCTCGGGTCAGTCACCTGTGTGGAGGCCATGAAAACCAGGAGAAATGCCCCAGTTTGAGTCCAGCTGGCAATCCAGAAACAATATCAGTACAGACATGGATGTGTGTGAAGTATTTAAGTACTGAAGCACATGGATTATTAGGCAATCTAATAATGCCTATCACTAAAGAGTGTTGACAGCCAGAATATCCCTCTCTGCATCTGCTCCATCATAGCAGGATACGTCAAATGGGGGCCACAGATCTGTCCCTCGCTTTAGCCACAGTCTGTTTTAATTGTTTAAACTGCAATTGTCTTTATGAGTGAAATTGACAGTTACAGTAATGAACAATGACAATGCCATTAATAGCCTCCTGCTTAAATCTCTCTATTAAACATAGGCCATCATAGAGGCAGAAGCTATGATGTCAGTTTAACAAAAGCTGACTGATGTATTAATGAGAGAGACTCATTAGCAAAATTAGATCTGCTGTTCAGCAAAAGCTGATGGTATCACTCTATTTGTGTTAGAAGTGCACATGTTGGCACCCATGATTTCTGGCAGAAGACTGTTGAGGATAAATACTACCCTTCCCTCCACAGCGCAGCAGCTCTGATTTAGAAGTGCTACACAGATGAGACAACTCAGTGTTTGGCTGACCATTAGCAAATACTTTCTACTGGTAATGGAAACCCTGCAATGCGTATGTTAAAGAAGAAAGCCTTAATCATGAATGAGACTGTGTGTCTTACTTTGAGTGACAGTGCTATATCTGTTAACGGCACATTTGGTCAGTGTCCTCTTGTCGCTTTTCTGAAATATCAACAAAGAAAACACAGATCCTTTCAGCAAATGAAGTAGAGGTGCAAATTGCAGTAACACGTCCCTGTCTTGTTCAGTATCATTTCTTACCTTCATAAACAACACAGACTGACTTGCCTCCTCATGGCAAGTAGCCACAGTTCATGCTTGTAATTGGGATCAGTCACAGTACATTACCATTTAGTTTCATGCTATACTATACTCTAAGAGACAAGCTTCTTCATAGGAGGAAAAAATGAAGGACCTCAGTGTTGTTATGGATCTGGATTTAGTGCTGTTCCTAAAAGCTCATCCCTAACATGACCAACTGTAGCCTGTGTGCAGGCAGGAAGGAGTGACTGCATTGCTACAACCAGCAGTCAAGTATTTCTGGAAGGTTACTGTACGTTTTGCTATGAAAGGAAAGAAGTGACTGTTCAGAGAGGGGGTAGATGAAGCTTCTGATAAATCAAACCTCCCAAGGGAGGGGGAGTAAACCACAGGAAAAAGAGCACTTGGACAGCTGAGATCAAGTTGACTTTGAAGTCCTCACTGAAGAGTTCACAAAACACCCACAATCTCCCTCCCTACTTTTCCCCCAACCCCTTAATGTCCCTGCAATGACAATTTTGACTGGTGTAAGACACATTTTTACAAACCAGGGAAGTAAATGATGAAGCACTAGATAGCTGCAAGGAATCTTGGAGGCATGAACACTTATCTTTGAAAACTTTGATTCTATCACAGTTGTAAAAGCTTGAAAATACAAAAATTGATGTGAACAAGCCACACTTGAGTTTGTTTTTGTAATAAACATGTTTACCCCATTGCTAAAGAAAATATTTAGCTTTAAAGGGGACAAATGATTATCTTTAATTGACATCCAGATTATAATGATTGCTTAGCAATTAAAAATCTTCAACCATGCTTTGTTGCATAGAATTTCAAACATACCGTGTATACTTATGATACTGACAGGATTTATATGCAGATATAAAAATATTTCTAGACACTGCCTCTGTTCTAGAAATGTCTAATACCTAATATATGACATAAGATTAGCACTAGTGCTCCATAAATATGGGTTATTCTTCGTAAAAATATCAGATGTAGAAAACTTTAATTAACCACACAAGTTTGGTGGACATGAAATTACTTCAGCCACAAAAGCCTCAAAAAGGAAATTTGAGCTAAATGAAATTCCTTTTTTTTTCATTCTTCATGAAATTAAGAATGTCTTCTCATGGATTTTGATTAGAAAATTTAACATTAAAAATAAGAATCAGAAGCACCGAAGAGTTATATTTAAGAAGAGAAAGTGCAGAACAGAGATGTAAATCATGGAAAAAAAATATCAATCCCCAAGTAACAATCCATATAGCATTCTGCTGAGCAAAATAGGGAAACAGGCATCCTAGAAGTCCAGGGACAGTCACTAGAAAGCCCTAGTGGAATATTACACACCTTTAAGTGGTAATTCACTTGTCAGCAACAAGGATGATTATTAAAACAAATCTTCAGCTTGGACAAATGTCCAATGTACTGCCATTGAATAAAAAGGCCAAGAAATTTCTTGAACTTTCCTTCTCCAAAGCAAAGTTTTCTGCAATCATGAACAACTCACATGCTTAATTGCTAACTACTAATAAACGTGACCATACAGGAGATGCCTGGAGTAACCAGCAGTAGATGAAATAGGAAGTAGAAGCCATACCTGTGGATCATCAGAAGAGGACTTTTGGGCATTTTTTCTCCTGTGTTCATCAGTTCCTACACACACTCTGGTTAAGTGGTTGTGAACATAAACTGCTGTGATGGAGAGAGAAATGTAAGCTCTAGAATCATGATCCCTTTCCATGCTACTGATCTTCAGTTTGTCTGATGAGTATGTATTCGTGAAAGAAAAGGCCAGATTTACAATGCAATACATTTTGAAGTAATTAGCTGTAGTATCTTTTCTTCTGTATTGTGAAATGCTTGTACAGACCTCAAACAAGTGACATTGACTTCTTCATCTTGAGTCACTCCTTCCAAAAACTGCAACTTTTACAAAATGCTCTTTTATATCACAGTAAACTTTGTATTTTATTTTACAGAGTAACACAATATAGTCATATTTGGCAATAACGCTTTCAAGGATAAGCCATACTGCCATACTTTTATTTACATTGTACTCTCCGTAAATATTTTTGTTATGTACAACAAGCAAATATGTATAAACAATTATAGAATGAGCAGGTAATTCCTGCTCCTTATACATCATCTTTGAAATGTTTCTTTAATGAAGACAAACCACATCTTGCTGAGATTGCTGACCTTTTTAAAGTAAACATTAATATTTCCAGAGCTTATTAAAACTACACCTTCTAAATTTTTAAGTATTTAGCTATTACAACTGTCACAACTTTGGGGCACAAAGGAGAGATGAATTACAACATGTTACTGTGCATGCCGTGCTTGAGCACAGCCATGGTTTTGTGACCAACAAACTTTTAGAAAGCCAGAACAAAATCACCCCCTAGCTTCCCATTTTTATAGAAAATATTATGTATTTTCACCCAGGACATCAGAAGTTAATAATTTTGTGAACTCGTCTGTACTTTCTCCTCAGTATTCTTCAGTTTCAAACTCCAAAAGGTTAATATTTTCTCAGAGATCATTCCATATACATTGTACTTACTTTAAGTATTATGTCAACAGAAATGTAAATGAGAACTTCCCTGGGAAAACCCACTTCCCACAAAATTGAAAATATTATACATTAAAGAACTTTCATACTGATACATCAAGACAAGTATTTTAGAATTCTAATTTCTTTGACTAGACAACAGGTAAGAAAGCTATTATAACTGCCCTATTGAAAAAAATGAAAACAGATGAAACTCAAGCTATGTCTGTTAAAGATAATAAAAAATGTTTCTATAAATTTGTTAAACAACGAAAGGAGAATTAGGGAAAATCTCCATCCTTTATTGGATGCAGAGGGAAACTTCGTAACAAAGGATGAGGAAAAGGTTAAGGTGCTTAACACCTACTTTGCCTCAGTCTTCAGTAGTGGAACAAGCTATCCCCTTGACATCCACCCATCATAAGCTGGGAGACAGGGAGGGAAAGCAGAATGAGGTTATCACAATTAAAGAGGAGGTGGTCAGTGACCTTCTATGCCACTTGGATGCGCACAAATCTATGGGACTGGATGGGTTACACCCAAGGGTGCTGAAAGAGCTGGCAGATGTGCTCACCGAGCCACTTTCCATTATTTATCTGAAGTCCTGGCTAAGTGGGGAGGTCCCAATGGACTGGAGGTTAGAAAATGTGATGCCCATCTACAAGAAAGGAGGATCCAAATAACTATAGACCTGTTAGTCTGACCTCAGTACCAGGGAAGGTCATGGAGCAGATCACGTTGAGTACTCTTACAAGCCATACAGAGGACAACCAACGGAACATGCCCAGTCATTGTGAGCTTAGGACAAGGCAGATCTTTCCTGAACAACCTGACAAGATGACCCAAATACCGGATGAGGGAAAGGCTGTGGATGTGGTCTACCTGGACATCCAGAAGGCTTTTGACATTGTTTCCCATAGATTCCTAATGGAAAAACTGGCTGCTCATGACCTGGATGAGAATATGATCTGCTGGATCAATCACTGGCTACATGGACAGGCCCAGAGAGTGGTGGCCAATGGTATTAAATCCAGCTGGTGGCAGGTCACAAGTGGCCTTCCTCAGGGCTCAGTGCTGGGGCCATTTCTATTTAACATCTTTATTGACGGTCTTGATGAGGACATAGAGTCTACCGTCAGTAAATTCCCAGATGACACCAAGTTAGGCAGGTGTTGATCTGCATGAGGATAGGGAGGCTCTCCAGAGAGACTCAGATAGACTGGATCACTGGGCCACTGTTAATGGTATGAGTTTCAACAAGGCCAAGTGCCAGGTCCTGTACTTGGGCCGCAACAACCCCACGCAACATTACAGGCTTGGGGCAGTGTGGTTGGAGAGCTGTCTGGCGGAGAGGGATCTGGGGGTTCTAATTGACAAGGGATGAACATGAGCCAGCAGTGTGCCCAGGTGGCAAAGAAGGCCAATGGCATCCTGGCCTGGATTAGAAACAGTGTGACCAGCAGAAGTAGAGGTGTGATTGTCCCCCTGTACTCAGCACTGGTGAGGCCTCACCTCGAGTGCTGTGTCCAGTTTTGGGCACCTCAGTACAAGAGAGATCTTGAGGTGCTGGAGTGGGTGCAGAAGAGGGCAATGAAGCTGGTCAAGGGACTGGAGAAGAGATCATATGAGGACTGTTTGAAGGAGCTGGGTCTGTTTAGTTTGAGGAAGAGGAGGCTGAGGGGAGACCTCATCACTCTCTACAACTTCTCTGGGGTGACAGAACCAGAGGGAATGGCCTCAAGCTGAAAGAAGGTAGGTTTAGACTAGACACTAGGAAAAAATTCTTCATGGAAAGAGTGGTGAGATATTGGAATGGGCTGCCCAGGGAGGTGGTTGAGTCACCATCCCTGGATGTGTATATGCATCGCTTAGATGTGGTGTTGGGGGATATGGTCTAGGGGTGTTGCTTGTCTGAATAACCTGCAAGAGAAGCTCAGTTTCCTACATAGTATCTTGTTGCAGTTACCTACTGCAAAGCATACCATCATGCACAGTAATTAAGTTCATCTCTTTCCTGAATTAGACATATGGAGAGTGACACTACAGGTCAGGATAGTACAACTAAATTATGGTTTTCTATTACCTGTTTTTCAAGCCTGCAGGAAGGAAAACAGTCCACCAACTGATGCGCTTTTCAGTTGTATCAGACTATATCAGTTGTGCCCTGCGGTAAGACGAGAGGCAATGGTAGCAAGCTGGAACACACAAGTTCTACCTAAACATAATGAAAAATGTCTTCACTGTGAGAGTGACGGAGCACTGGAACAGGCTGCCCAGAGAGGTTGTGGAGTCTCCTTCTCTAGAAACTTTTAAGATCTGCCTGGATCTGTTCCTGCGTGACCTGTCCTGGGTGATCCTGCAGTGTCAGGGGGGTTGGACTCAATGATCTCCAGAGGTCCCTTCCAACACTTACCATTCTATGATTCTCTTGTTTGTTGCATTCCAAGTATGAAACAGGCATATCTGTCACTGCAGAAAAGTTTCATACACAAATGTGTTTTCATATATGCAATGGAAAAAGGAGATGCTGCAATACAACTGTCCACCTGGCGGGCATTTTTCTGTCAAAACTGTACCTCCTCCAGATGTATGGACAATAAAACCTAGAAGATTCACACAGGTCCATCTGTATTTATTTATTTACACACACAAAATTTAGTTATGTATAAGATCCCTCAACTGAAAATTAGAAGCATAGATTTATCTCATTTCTGTCAGTGGACCCACCAGTTGCCAAAAGCGCTCCCTGATGTAAAGTACTCCGGAGACCTGTTTTTTTAAAACACAGAATCTAAAGACACACAAAGCCTTGATGATCTCCGCCATAGCTCCAAGTATCTAACAGCTGCAAGTGACTGCTCTAGCCAATTACTCTCAGCAACAAAAAAAATAAACAGAATAAACAATCACTGCAGGAAGATGACTCTCTGCCAGTGAAATACTAATGCATTTATAGATGGCTGTTGTTTGCTCTGGATCTTAGTTCAGGTCTTCCCAAAGGTAAAATTCTTTCTGTAAATTACTGTTTCTTTACCGGTTTTTACAGATTAGCTAAAAGGTCTAGAAAAGATTTCAAGAAATCTTCAGGACTGACTTTTCAGTTAAAGCTCATTACCAAAACAGCTTTATGTTTTTCCTGTCTCAGGGAATATTGCTTATCTAAGATTATTTACTATTGCAGACCACCACCTGTTCACAGAAGTATTTTATAGCCTAAATATGCCTAAACTTTCCAACCTATAGGCATCTGCTCATAACTATAACTTCTTAGAAATTGCTCTTCACTGAGCTGGTGAGCACACTTTTCACATCATGGTGTGCCTCAACCCAGATGAGTGCAGCTGCTTTAGTGATTCTTCACTGTAGAGCTTCTCTTTAGCAGTCACTGATTAGGCATTTCGAAACAGGCATCCAGCACCACGCAAACTGGTACAGCAATCTGAAAGCACTAGCAAAGATGCTCCCTGCAGTTTTAGCAGCACAAGCCATGAAGAATAGCACACAATTATGCACAAAATAATACATTATTGTATGTCTCCATCTAAGTGAATATAGGAGTGTAGCTCAGCAGTGAAGCAAATATGGAAGCACTGTAGCCAGGCCCTTGTTCATAGACTGGACAAAGCGTCTGAAGCAAGTTTAAGGTAGTAGTTTTAGATTTTTCATGATACTTCAATGAATCAGTTATGTTAAGGGCTTAAGTAGCGATTATTCCCAGCAATGCATTTTTCTTTTTACTAAGATTTACTATAGTACTGCTTGAGTTCAAATTGAACCAAATACTCTTCACTTAAGAAATGTTTCAAAGCAGCCTTTCAAAGTAGCAGCACTTACAACTGAATCAATGATAAAATGCAATGGACCTAGCCATAGTCATGGTACAGCAAGTGTACTAAAAACAATGGTTGTAATAAGATCTTCCAGTGATTAATACACATCAAAGTCAGGAAATCACCTTGTCTACTGAGGAATGATTACAAGGCGCAAAATTTCAGGGGCTCATTCCTGTTCTGCAAATATGCAAGGGCTTCATGACACACGCCCCATCACACAAATCCACCGCCAGAAAAAACGAACAACCAAAAACTCAGCAGGAACCCATGATTACATGCATGAAGCCTTTTCTTGTATTTGTAATCATGTCCATGAGATGCCACTAGGGTCAGTGCTGTGGCATTATCTAAACTATCATGGTTGATGAGTGTTACACTTTGAAGTCTGAAGGTCTTCCTGGTCTTCATCAGGAAATCGAGATAGATGTTTTTCCGAGAACAAAGTTTTCAGAAAAAAAAAAAGAAAAAAAAAAGGTAATTCTTTTCTTTTCAAGCATTGTTTCCGCTACAGAGCAAGCCTCTAGTTGCCTTTACCAATCTGCCTCTGTTTCAATTGCCAGTGAATACTGGAAGCAACACATCTGTTTGGAATAGAATATACCTGGTTAAAGATTTCATTTTTATTTATTTCATTTTCATTTGTTTCTTTTCTTCTCCATCCTGTTGGTTTTACATAGAATATTTGCTGCAGTGTTCCCAGACTATAGAATTTAGCATCAAACTCAACTGATTGTCCCAGTTGATTACCCAGCTCATCATATAACATCTCTTGCTATGCACAAAACTATTATTTTGACAGCATAGAACCAGAAGGCTCATTTTGTCTTTGATCTTGCAATTCCAAGAAAATTACATACAGTCACCTGCCAGTTGTACAGCAGAAATCAGTTTGAAGTCTGGTTTTCCTCTCCACAGTGACAATGAGCAATAAAAAAAAATCATTATCAGTGGAATTTACATAACAGAGCTCAAGCTAAATAGCGATTTGTTTTTGCACAGTTTATTTTCCTGCAGTATGCAGGGTAAAAAAAAACCCCAATTTTTCCCTTGACTATACTAGGAAAAAAAAGAATCCTCTTACCTCAAACCACCAAAACAACTGATAGCCATTCTTACTGAAGGGCAATGAATTACTAGTATTTACAAACATCTAATGTTAAACAAATGCATCTCTATTTGATCCACATTCTTGGGGAAAGCATTTTCATAAATTCAGGCCTCTAAATCTTAGTTTAACTTGAAGCATTTTTCTATATACATTTTTTTTCATGAAAATCAGCTTCTTGATTTCACAATTAGCTGTATGCTTCTTCATTAACCTCTTAGAAAAATCTTGAACACCAAGAGAACACACTACCATGCAGGTTCGTGTTTTCATTAATCACAGATTTGACCTTAATCCTTCAGATACAATTTCTAACATCTTCACTGCAACACAGTAAGTAAACGCTTTCAGGGAAAAAGAAAAACAATCACCTAGCAGCTTTCAAAAATTTCAACATACTTAACTCAATTTCAAATGTAGACATGAATAGCTACAGAAAAAAGGATTAACAAGATCACAGTGAAAAATGACCATTACTAGAATTATTTCTGTTCTAGAAATAAAGCAATTCCATCTCAGTGCCATTTTTCTCTTTTGAACTCATTATCATGTAATTTTCTACTTTTCTCAATGAATTTATGAAATTTCCTAGGACAAAGGCTCCTACAACAAAAAGTAAAGAGACTACACCAGTAAGTTGTATTAATATTTATTATCTTTTTAAAAGTCAGTTTCCAGTAAGACCTTGAAGACAGTTCTAGCACAGTAGCTGTCTGTAAACACTTAAGGGTAGGCCTGCCTAATTATCAAGATACATACCACATACCGAACTACCACAAATGCAATAGCGAGTGAAGCCATTCCATGACAGTGTGTCCTCCAACACTAGCTTGACCATGTACATGTAGACCTTGACCTGAAGAGACCAAGCAAACTCCAGATCTTCAAGCAGAGATACCCATGCTCCTATGCTACATCTGAGATAGGTTTTTTTCTTGACTGCACTTGGTAGGGACAGGGGGTGACAGGTTTATTAAACAAGCCTGACAGACCTAGCACAGGAGATACCCAACACAACATCCTAATGATCTGACATGTAAAAAATAAGAGCCTTGTTTCACTCTTCCATGTAGCTATATTCTTTTCTATCTTTAGCACTGCATGACAGTTTATGATTTCCTGATTCGTGCTTTCAGGGAGCTGTTATAGCAGTGAAAAAATTCCCTGTGTTATTTACCAGAGCACATGTGCCAAAAATTTATTCTGGGGAAAACGTAGCATGAAAAATGATGTGCTTACATGGGAATATAAACATCATTCACACATGCAAAAGTACATGGTGGATCTGGCTTCCTCATGAGGGGTCTCTTCCTCTATAAGCTGGATATACAGAAGCATCAGTGCTATGTTTGGTATTTAAAACCACTTGGATTGTTGGTCCTACACTCCTCACAGGTTTTTTTTTGAACTCTGGTGTAGTGAAAAGATTGTGCTTAAATGCATAGAAAGAAAAAGATTACACTGAAATTGTGAACAATGCAGTCTTTTCTTACTGCTCAAGACTTCTGCTGACAGTGGAATCTGGATGACCTTCCAGTTGCTTAAGAAAGTGTCTTTGCATCCTCCCCAGTAAATGAGGTGGTTGGATCTTCCTTCTTTAGGACTTCTCCCTACCAGCACCTTGAACAGATGTATCTTGTAAACTGCACCCATATATCTTGCAGCAACAGAAAAGGTACATGCAGTCTAAAGTAAAGAAAAGAAAAATAGTTAGTATTTCACAGCAACTTGCTGAACCCACAGCCTCCACTCTAATTTTCCACTTGTCTTGGCGGCTACGTGAAACCAGATTATGACAGGAACAGGGTCTCCCCCGAGCCTAAAACTGCTTTCTCACAACGAGTGTAAATTTGGAGAAGACGACTTTGACCAAAACTATACAAAATCCTAAACAATCTTCCAGTCCAAAAACATTCTCTAACCTGCTGATTCTACCAAACAGCTTTGAATTTGCAAGTTTACCCAACTCTTCAAAGCCCCTTCTGTTGAAGGGATATTTGAGACAGGGTAGACTCACCAGATTACATAGCTATTTTCTAAACAGGGTATTTGGAAAAAGCTAAAGATCAGAATTTGAGGAGGAATGTTTTGTGACATCTGTCACAATACTGCCATATTACTGAAGGAACTTTCATGTTTAAGAATCATCTAAGGAGAAAACACTGTCAAATAGCAGCAAACATGGTCACACAGTGCCTTGACAAGACTCCCTGAAATACCATGCATTCCCCAGATTAGACCTTGTAAGGCCTGTTTACAGCTTGAAGTTCATAGAAGTATAAGACTAAGAACAAGACAATGCCAAGGATGATCTCAGCCTTAGTAACCCAAGAGCAAAACAAAAACATTCCCACCTGGAATATTTTAGAAAATGGATCTTCATCAATTGAAGAAAGTACCTGCTAGTTCTCAGAGAAAAGAGGCAAAAGAAAAGTTTTGCAGCAGCATCTTCAGGAACGTTACATAGTTGGAGAGATACCAACTTTTTCCAAGAATACAGAGTTTGCATTTAAGTACCTGGTACGGATCAGTTTCATCACTGCCCTATAGAAATCCTGTGTGGAACAGAGAATAAAGTTATTTTTATACATATAATGATTACTTAAAATTCCATCATGAGGAAGGAAATTTGGTCAACACTTTCTTGCAGCTCTTCATTTCCTTTTCTAGGTAGTAGTTACAGAATTTCATTGTGAACAGATGTTTAATGCAGGGGATCTCAAGTCTATTAAAACATTTATGATGACTAGGTGAAGTCCTCAAAAAATATAAAACAATTCACAGGTGGGAATTCAGTCAACCAACAAGGAAGTTCATATCTAATTTATTTTATTTGAATATTATTAAAGCTCTGTTCTGGTTTTTTAGTTTACTTTTCTCTGATCTCTATGCTCTGCATTTCTTTCAAAGAAGCCCACTATCAGCTAAAAGAATTGCTAAAGTTTAGTATCAATGTGTGAAATCTCCATTTCTGTCTTCTGCTGCCTTTTATTTTTTTCATACAACTTTTGCTTTGCTTCTGCTTTTCTGAAGGAGCTATCTTGGTAGCTGGAAATGAAATACTCATTTTCACAGAGAAAGCAAGAACAACCCAAAGGACTAAAATGGGTAGCCTTTGAAAGAAAAGAATCCTTGAAGAGTTTCACACAAACTGATTTTTCAACAACTTTACCTTTCTTTTTTGACCCAGACTCTTTTGGAGTTTCCTCTTCTATTCCCCAGTTGTTCAGAGGGCTGGCTGTATGAATTGCTAAGGCATCAGCTTCAGGGTTATGGAGAATATTGTTAAGCTATCTATAACGTGACCCTGTTTTCAATCAGAAAAGTAAGCAGTAGCATCCAAGAATGAGTTCTTGCTTGAAAGGAAGTTGTTAATAAGCTGTGGATCAATGTACATGAGCCCTGGACAGGGAACCTAATAGAACTAATTTGAAGATTAATTTTGCCTTGGTCTTGCCCTAAGTTTGTAAAATAAATAGCTGCCTACATTTTTGTTCTTAAGCTTTTCCTCCATTCCTTGCACAACTGTATTGCAATGGCTCGGATGCCCAATAAATGATTTGGTTAATCACTGATCAGAGAGGTGGAATGGGGCACAACACACACCATGTATGGCTGTTGAGTGTTAGCAAAATGAACAGCAATGAGGACACCTAAACTCACTATATTAAATATTTTTTTTTCCTATACAAAAAAAAGCCCACCATCAATTGGCATAACTTATGTCAAGCATTACAGTTAGTTTCAAAATTCAGATTTGTAACATATCTAACATAGTGAGTTCATGGCAATAAAAATGGAAACTGCAGCCATTTGCAATGAGTATGCAATAGCATTTCAAGAAAACTAATTCAACCAAGTCTCTGGAGTCGTTAACTCCTCAGAAAACAATCTGCTGAACAGGGAAAACAGGCAGCTTGAAGTGAAGAGTATAACTGAACTGTTTTGGATCAGAATAGCATCAATATTAATCAAGGACAGTAAAAGTAAAATCTGCCACAACGCTTTTGCTTGTTCTATTTTGTATGATGGCATAGACAGTAGTAAGAAAGAAGTGTTTCACTTCAACCTATTTCCACCTTTGTTCTGATAGAACAGAACATCTTGTGTTTCTAAAAGTTAATACCAAATTTGAGACACAGTGACATCAAGAAGTGGGAAGCTAGCTTTCAGGCTATTTAATGTTTTATCAGAGAATATTGTCTTCTCTTAAGTGCTGGCAAAAAGTCTTGTTGTATCAGCAACTGAGTGACCTGCAGAAGCTTTTATCAGCAGAACATTCAAGTTGAATGTTCTGAAACTAAGGACATCCTTGCACTCATAGCACCAGAAATAGGTGTGCTGTACTAAGCAAGGGTCCTACTGCATAGATGAAATAATTTAGTAAGAATTGCTTCAAATTAAAATTCAGCACTTATGAAGCATCTCTCAAATTGTGATTTCTCAAACTGTTGAAGTGAAAAATAAAAACTGAGCTACTCTCTGCTAGACAAAAAATTAAAGCTAAATTTGATAGTAAGTCCTAATTAGTTGCTGTTTTTCAAGGTTTAACCAAGTCACCATTACCATAGATACAGTCACCTTCATGCTGTGTGTTTGAAATAACAAAAGGGGAAATAGATTTGCAACATCAGTCAGGCCTGCTCAGCAGTACAGCTAAGAGTAGCCCAGACTTGGTAGTAAGACTTGATGATCCCCAGGTGTTATGCAATGAGTACATGCCATGTACAATCCAAACAGACAGGAGTCTGCTTTAAAAAAATGCACCTTTTTCATCCATGCTGGGAAAATGCTCTCTTGTCAAAGGAAGGTTTTTCTAGATGTAGGTTGAAAGTTCACCTGTCACAGGTGATTTTTTGCAGAAGTGTGTTTCTGGAGTAATGCAGAATCCACTTCCACAAGTGCCCCAGCTGACACTCATGTATGCCAATTGCAGATCACCCTCTGTTAGGGTCATGCTTCCAGCTTGTTTATCTATCAGTGGTAGGTTTATCAGGTTTATAGATGTTCCTGGAACACTTATTTACAAAAAGAATTCCTCCAGTGTATCACATGAAGCAGTTTCACATTTTCTTCCTCAGCTTTACCATAAAACCGTAACATAGTAAGAAAAGTACTACCTCTGTATAAATTTGCCTTAGGTTCCCTTACTCATGAACTCTGACAGTTGCATATAATCCAATTTGTATTTTACAGCAGTGACCTTTCCTCTGGGCAACTGCACTTGTAACTGATAATTTTTAATGTTATTCCTTGACTGCTTGCTTATCTGCAGGTAACACTCAAAATATGAGCAGTTTTGACTTTAAATTGAAGGTAATTACATAAACACTTTGTCTTATTTCCACATTAATAAAATACTTGAACCATGGGTGGCTACACTGTACTTAAACTAGTGTCAGCTGAGAACTAAAACTGTATTTCCACGAGACAGTCCAAGCTGAACACACAATGTCCCTGCTGGAATATAAACTCCAAATACAGCTTCTCATTTGCTGCCAAGCACTGCATCTTGCATCCTTTCATTACTCAAGCCAGCAAAGAACATAACTACAGAAAAATTCACTGTACACATTATTTCTGCAAGTAAATATAGAGTTGGTTTGTTAACACTAGTTATTACTGACATTTTGAAGTACTATTACTTAGACTTATGACCCCATCCTCCAACTACACTCAACTCCACTCCATCACTCTGTACTAACAGGACAGAGCACGTGCTACAAGGCTTTAGCAAAAAAAACCTCACAATAAACAGAAAAGGTGAAAGAAAATATTTAAAAATAAAAGCTGTACTGTATAAGCCACTTTTAGAATTGTATTCTCACTGGTGGAAATACACACACAACTAAGTGAACAAATTTCAGAGTATGTTTACTTTGAAAGGGCAAGAGGAGGGAAAAGAACACCAAACTAAGGTTAACTGAATATTCCCTCAAATTAATTTAGTCCAGAAATCAATCAATTAAACAGCAAATGGACATAGGACTAGAAGTAAATCCTTCCCTCTCCTCTGCATTTATCTTAACACACTAGGATATCAACTTAGCTACACTGTATAGCAGTCTTCTAGATAGACAGCAAATTATTTTTTACTGAATGTGTTTAATGACCCTCACTTATATCAGCCTGTGTATGGAGTATTTAAAATAACTGAAATGAAAATTCAACACCAGTTCTAAAAGAACTAGTACACAGCCCCTCTTGTCTTACCTTCTTGTTGGTAAATAGGCTCCTAAACTGATTTAAGGGACTACAAGACCTTTGCAGAAACCTTTCCCTCAGATTGCTTACCCATTAAGGCAGAGGACAATATGGTAAGAGACCGTCTCGTGACACTGTTTTCCCTTCAACTTTGTTTATTGATGTACTGAACATGAAAAAGTACAAAGGATCCAAACACAAAAGAAAACATGTACGACCTCTTAAATACTCAACAGAATATATTTTCTATTCCAACAGATGTGAATTAAGTCATACTATACAACTTCAAATAAATACCAGCCTTATATTTTACTAAGTGCTCTGATAAACACTGTAAAGTGAAGCCCAATTTACATGCCTTCTCATCAATGCCGTTAGTTGCTACAGTAGTATAGGAAAGAAGCATGTAGCTGTTTTCCTCACATTGGAAAGTTTGTGATTTCTATAGTATATACAATTTTAATGCAGAGGATTAGCTTTAACAATCTAAATGCACCTAAGAATGAGGAAGTGCTCAGGAAACCAATTGATTTTTGAATAGCATTGAGTGGGTCAGCATGAAAACTCGCTTACTCACTTTAGCACGAGCTTCACAGTATATGTACTGTACTATATTGAAGAATTTGTAACTACAATTTAAAAGAAGAACCAAAAGCAACTGCAAAGATAGTGTACAACTATGTTATGCATAGAACATTGCTTTTTCTAAGGGGAAGCATATGAGCATCTCAGTTTATACAAAAAGCAGGACGTTAACTACATAGTTGTCAGTGCATCCTGGTGAAGGCATCAAACCCTCAGCTTTTTTCAAAAATTTAATTATAAGCTAGATGCTAATCAGAAAATATTCTGGTTTTTTTTTTTTTCTCCTTTTTCTTAAATTTATTCAATACATGGTAAAGACTTTTTCTATTTCCCCAAATAGTGATTTAAGCATCATACAAAGTTAAATTTCAACAGCATACAGGTGTTTATGGTATTCATATGAAAAATGTATGGAAATTTGTTCAAAACCTATGATTATACTTGTTTTTTTTACCACAAACATATTTATAACCAAAAATGTAGCATCACCATAAACAGCTGAAGCTAAACTATCTACAGACAAAAATAGCAACAGATTCGATGCACTGTAAATTCAAGTCCTCAGGACAACAAAAATGAATAAGCAGACCTCAGGTAACAATGTTAATGCCATTTACAAAGAAAAACTCATACAAAAACATTCAAAATTGAACATCACTTGGCATGTAACTTCAAAAATAAACTAGAATCAAAATTAGCTGAAAGGTTCATAACTGAAGGTCTTATTTACATTACACAAAGCTCAGGTGTTAGCCTTGAACAGAACTTTCAGAACACCTTCAAATATATCCAACTCAGGCCACTTCTGATTTGCTACTGCACTAATCATGCTCAATGTCTTTTCTTAAGACAAAACAATTCTTCAAACAATAGCAAGTACATCACTAAACACCATGAGCTCTATCTGAAGGGAATTCTTTAGGAAGAACAGATTTTTTTTTCCCCCATCTCAGTATTTTAAGTTTCCTGCTTACTCTTATATTCTTTTTTTTTATTTTTAAATTTTCATTTGTTTCAAAATCACAAATTAATGTGAGCCACCTATTACTTAATAACCAGGATGAACAAGGACTCCACTGATGATTACAAAAATGAAACCAACAGTGCATCCCATCAACTCTACTTCTTCATACAAAGGTCTCAAAAGTATTTCTACTTCATAAATCTTTCTAAATTTTCCCCAGCAACTGCAAGTTTCCTGGTAAGTTTTAAAAGCTCACTAGGTGTCATATGAAGAGATTTCTCAAAGTACTCAAGTCAAAATATTTGTTCCAGGACCAGTAAAAAGTTTCTCCAAATTTTTTTTTTTTTTTTTTTTATAAAAATAGATGCTTTGTTAAACCCACATCAAAGAGGCTCTTATCTCTTTGGCAAGGTACTGCTTTATGAAAAGTTCTCCAGTATTCTTACAATAAGCTTTTATAATGTGTTCCCATTCCCCAACACAAATGATAATTATAAAATAAATACTGCTTATAACTTTATAAATAAAGTGTAAACTTCAAATACTTTCCTTGAACAACAAAACAGCAATGTATTATAATGTAAATTAAACACAAGGCAAATCAAGAAATAACAAAAAAACAAACTTCAAGAGTGTAACACAAAGCCTCAATATTTACTCATAGGTTAAAGGCAGTCATGTAAACAGAAAAAACTTCTTCCCTTAGCTGGAACATTTTAAAAGGTCCACCTTCTTCAAAGAAGGCAATAGAATATGCATTGTGACAGGTAAAAACCCTGTACTTGACATTATTTAAACAAAAGATATTTAAGAAGTTTTAATTCAAATATTCGCAATAAAAAAATCTCACATATTCTTAGGATGCTAAGTAGTCATTTTATCCCCATTTCCACACTGACATACAACAAAGGCATTTACTAAAGCATAAAGCTTCTTGTAAACTGCCTTTGTTGTATATTTTTCATGTAGTAATGCACTGAGAGTAACTTGTTAGGCTTTGTGCGTTTTGTTTGTTTTGAAGGAGACCTGCAATACTCTGTCGCCGAGGCGGTATCCATTCAGGCTGGCTATTGCCATGGCTGCCTCATCATAGTTTGTCATAGTCACAAATCCAAAACCTTTGCATTTGTTAGTGTTAAAGTCACGGATGACCTTCACATTGGTTACTGCTCCAAAGGGTCCAAACATTTGCCAGAGGATACTCTCATCAGCATCAGGGGCCAAGTTGTACACAAAAATGCACCATCCAGTTCCTGCATGTCCTGGGATATTAATTCCAGCCAAACTGGTCATTCCATCAATGGTCATTGGAGGAAATCTACTGAAGAATGGATGAAAACAAAACAGAATCATAGAAGTATCTGTTCACAGGAAATCCCAGCAAAGAAATTTCAAAATAAACAAGAAAATGATACAGGGCTTTTTACAGCATAAATAAGTTTGGCCAGACCAAAAGGGTAAAATTGAAAGTTGTTTGTTGTTTTATCTCCTCCCACCCCGCACAAATCATGTACAATACTATAAACAAGTAGAAGAAACAGTGATAAGCCTACCTGGAATGAAGTAATGTAGAAAAACAGAAAAAAGCATGCTATAGAACAAGTGAGCATTATAGTAAGCAATTTGAAACAGGAATTCCATGGAACTGCTACAAAAGGGTGGTCTCTTTCATGCAGTGCACCAAAATGAACAATTTCATCTGAAGTCTCAACATGCAAAAATCCAATGTACACCTTACTGAAAGATGTAAGAGTACACAAAATACTGAAGAATTTGTTTATTATGAATCTAATAGTCCTTTATTACCTCTTTACTCCATAAGCCATGTTGAGCAGATTGTCCAACCTGCAAAACATTTAGCAAAGTGTTCAGTCTTCAGATTTTTCCACCCTTTAGTGTTAAGGAAACTTGGTATATTACCATCACATCTTCTGCCCTGTACAGAATCTCGTGCAAAGTGAAAGTCACCAGTGGAAGACTTTTGGCACCTTATTACACCTGATACATTTAGTGAATACAAAGTTTTCTTGTATAGTATCCACAACCATTAAGAATTACCTTCAGAAAGTGCCACCATAAGTTTAGCGTAAGTCAAATACTGTTAGCATGAAGTCATAGTCAGTGACCACCTTAGTGAAATTTTCCAGATTACTAACTTGTTTTGGATGAAGACTCTACCAAGGCTTCTGACAGTCTGCTGACATGAATACTCTGACATACGTAGGGTTTTGGAGCAGTATGACATCTTAGAAGATGAACTGCAAAGAAGTTTTTTTTCAATTGCCTGCTATTTTCCAGAATAAAGTATTTTTAGAATATAAACACACATATGTTAGACTAAATTTTCTCAATGTATTTCTTCCCCCATCATCCACTAAGCTGCTAAACTGTAGCATGTAATCACAACTTTAAACACTTTGGAACTACCTGGCTAATACCCAGAATATGCAGTGCCTACCAATCCTATTAATCTTATTCCTGAAGTCCCTTGAAATGCTCCTCTACAAAAATTCCTGCCCTAAAGCAGCTCTGTTTTCTTCCTGGCAAAGCCCAGACATGTAAAGAGAAAGTCTTATTAAAGGTTATTGTCAGGACTCCACAAAATATGAGCTTAGGTAAAAAAAAAAAAAATCGCTACGTTTGATCTAGTTTTTAGCTTGCAGTTACCATACAGATCTAGACCTTACTATGATTTCTCTCCAGTAACGAGCTATAGAATTTAAGAACCATTACTGGTATACAGAGAACAAACTCAAGTGCTGCAGTAGTAAAGGTCTCAAACTACAGAACACTGATTCTGCAGTAAGCAGGGTTTGTGCACTGACAAGAAAGCAAGCCACTGAAACCCTACAAGAACAGAAAAGAGGAAATTAAAGATGACTGACTACCATCAGAAGACTCAGAGTGGATGACAGAGGTCATTACATTTGGGCATGAAGAGGAAGGTGAAGAGTTCCAGGAAAAACACCACCTAGAGGTCCTTGCTGTAGAGGAGATGGCTAAGGACTTCATAAAGTAATGATATCATAATAACAGTTTTCATGAGTTACACAGACATATATACCCAGACAAATATTCTGGAAAAACTCTCAAGGGCATTCCCTAGATTTCCAAAGATGTTTTACATTCTATCCTAAAGAAACTGAGAAACAACTATATATAGCTGCTTTTTGAAGTCCAGCTCAAGATCTTTCTTAGACAAAAAGAGAAGCATTTTAGTGATCCTACTGTTCTTCACGACTAAAGTTTATCCTGACTGTTTTCAGGCCTCTGTCAATTGTTAACAGAGAGAGAGAGCAACTTCCTTTGCTAATCACATCTGAAATGTCAGCAGCTAAGATTTCTTGCATGTGGAAGATAAAAGATCTGAAGCATCAGTGCAATCTGAACCATGCAGTCAGCAACAGAGGTGGAAAGATGCAACAACAGCAAGGCTAAGACCTAAAAAACCAAAAAAGATGATTTTCCTTTAGTTATAAAATTTGCCAAGGCTGTCTCTTTCAGAGAGGAAACAGAAGCCTAATCTAATTTTGTCTGTAACTCCAGTTTACTTTTTGACCAGTCAGTTCAACCTTGCTCTTCCTTCCACATCAATAAAAGTGTGAAAAATTTTACTCTCCCTCCTACTCACTACAGACTCAATACTCACAGGTTTTTTTAGTATTATACTTTTAAATACAACAGATCGCAATCTCTTATGGTTGTTTCAGGCATCATTTTACACTTAGTATCTAAAAAAACCACCCAACTTTCTGCTGATATTTAAATGCGCATTCATAAAAACACACTCCCTTTTTAATCAAAAATAAATCACAAGCAAGCAAATAATATTTTTAAGGTTGAAAGCCTAATGTTGCAGGACATGGATAGTCTTTTGAAATTTCTTAAGTTTTGGTCACATCCAAAGAAACTCCTGACACTGGAGAATTTTTTCATATCATAATAGATCTACCTCAAGTATCAGTTAAATACAGATCTATTCCAGCCAGTATCAGAATGATACTGAGCACAGCTGAGTATCTGGGATCAAGTGCACTCAGAATAACTCAAGGAGTCAGCAGGCTTGACTTTGCCAGAATACACTGAATGGTGTTAACACACAGGCTGTACAACAGCTACCTTCTGATCTTATTTCGCATAATGCACTTGGGTCCACCCTAAAAGTGCAACTTCTTCCCCTATGCTTTGCCTACGAAACAATGGCAAGCTTACTTTTATTCAATACTCAGCATACTTTAGCCCTTTTATTCTCTAAGAAATGGTAAGAAAATCCACCAAATAATGAATAAAACTGGTTACCCCTTCCCTTAGGGCAGAAAGCCTACTCTAGTGCTGACCTTCACACCTGTGAACTATTTCCAGCACATAAGGCTGAAAAGCTGAAGAAAAGAAGAATTCAGAAATTCTGCCAGAAGTGTAGCCCGTGAACTCTGAATATTCAGCCTAAAAGAAAGGGCAGCCAAAGCAGAGCTTTTGATGTCTGGTAAATTGTCTTTGAAGCAAACTGCCAGCTGATTTTATTTCTTGAAAAATAGAATAGAAACTGTTTGAGTATATTACTGCTTAACACATTCCAGTCACAGACCAGGAGCAGAGGGTAGAAGTGATCAAAAATCACAAAAAAAAAAAAGAAGCCTGGAGGTACTCATGAATGTACATAATACAATATTTGTTTCACTTTGTTCTCACCATCTGTCCTTTTCAATACATTAAGTATCACACAGAACTCTATGGCTGTAGTTTCAATACAATAGGAAAATATATCCTCAAAACACACATGTAGAAAATATTTGAATAATAATCCTTACAAAAGTTTTTAAGAAGAGAAGACAGTGCAGCATGCAGGATTTAGACCAGAAATGAAAAAAAAACAAACCAAACCAAACAAACAAAAAAAAATCCCAAAAATGAAAGCCAGAATGCAAAAAGAAAGATAGGGAGTAGGAAAAAGGAGCCTGGCTGTGGCATGCCATATGGCTAAGAAGAGAACTGAATTGCCTTTTCAATGATAATTGAAACAACTTGCATATTAAGCAACAATCTAAGGAAATAAAAATAACCTTTAGAAATTTTTTTTTTTTTAGTGACTGAGTAGAAGAAAGTTAAACCAAGATGTTATCTTTAAGTAGGCTTATTAGATACTGAAATGCTATCCACAGGACAAAATGCATTTTTGATTTTAGTTGTACTGTGGGAGCACAGCTGAAGTTCAACATAGTCACGTGTTTCATTCACACACAGAAAACAGACAAACAGGGAAGGGAAAGAGTGAAGAGAAACAAACATGCCCATGGGAACACATGATGTTCAGCACAGTTGCACATGAATATGTATCTGACTTACCTAAAACGTTGAGCCTGCTGAGCTAAAGGTGCTGGATATCTTCTGTTTGGGGAATGGTACAGCTGGGAAAGGATGGCCTGATTGGTTTTTTGGCTTGGATTGTTAGCAAACTTTACAGTGATGGGCTCTGTGGCACCTGGAGGTTTCTGGCCATTCAAGCCCTTGATAGCTTCTTCTGCTTCAATTCGCTTGTCAAACCTGATAAACCCCACACCCCTTGATACCCCTGCATAGGATGAAAGAAGGATATGTTAATTAATTCCGAGACTCGCAAATATTAGATGTTAAAATTTTACTTTCAAAGCCAATTGCTATGTTAATGGGCAACTGCTGTGAGCACCCGATAATCTGGAGTTTATTAGAACTAAGCTTTTGCTCGAAGTATTAGACTTTCTACCACAAGTATTTAACTAAATTTAACAGACATGAAGAGACAATGCATAAAAAGCTTGGAAGGTTGAGGGAAAACAGGGGAGACAACTTAAACATCAGGAACCAAAGGGAAATTCTGGAAAAAAAAACCAAAACAATTTTTGCATGGATGGACTTGAACCCAGAACCAGATGCAGACTAAATTCACAGGAATTCTGTAAATAGCTTAAGTCATCTGCTCCCTAGCATCAAGAGATGCCTTATGCTCTCCTGCAGCAGCCCTTGAAGCTCCCTTTGGAGCAAACAGGCTGAGAGGGCAAAGAACAGAGTGCAGGTTCCAGACTGTCTTAATGTAAATTATGGCTCTGTTTTAACAGTCCATGGTTACCTCTAAGTACAAGACTGAGTTTCAGCATACCACTGTACTTTTCTAGGTGTTATTTCTGAAGACGACTTTTCTTGGGCCATCTGACTCTTCCTTTGTATAAAAAATTTAAAAGTAACATGATCAGCAAGTGGTTATGGGAAGGTCTTTAGAACACTGCACCTCAAAAATCTATTCTGCGAGTTAAATAAACACAGAGGTGTCAAAGCTTCAAACAACAGTAAAGCTACTACAGACAGTACTGCTTAGTTACATGCTTTGCTGTAATAATACTAAATTAATTTGGAGGTCCCTTATATTTTGTTTCATGAATAAACAGAAGAGGCAGATGCTTGTCCTCACTTGAGAAAGACATTAACACCACAAAATGCTTTCTTGTTCATAAACAATGATAATTTAAACCATCAAAATGACAACAAGCAGGTGTAAGGAACCTTTCAAGAGGCAAACATCACAGTTTAAAATCTACAGGTTTTTTCTGTCAGTTTATGTCACAACCTTATTATTCATTCATATCATTTTGAGTCTACTATAAATTACTGAGCTTAAACCAGAACAACAGTCTATGCCAAAGAATCACTGTGCTCATACTGGGATTTATGAGCACTGAGAATCACAGTACATATTTAAAAGTTTAATTACATTTAATTATTTGACACGCTTGTCAAGTGCCACCATTTCTATGCATGAATATACAGGAACATACTGTAAAGAGCTATTTATTGCACAAAGACTGGAAACGTAACCTGAAAATCTGCTGACTCAAGTCACATTTTTCTGTCTACACTCCGACCAACTGACACTGTTAAAAGTATTGTGTCGATATTGAAATTTGTGTTAATATAATTGCAAAGCAGCACATACAAGGTGCTCTACAGGTCAGACAGGTGTCAAACACTGGCAAGCACAATCTATTCAAAGTAAGACCATTTGAAAACTTCATGACCTGCTACAGCTGAAAGCTGTTTGTCACACATGACGTGTGACTGAAAATGTAAAACTATAAAAAATTCCAAGCTCCCTTACTATTCAGGACATAATTATGTGAGTAAATGAATTCTGCTACCCCACCTCCCTAATTTATTTGAAAGATGAGAATTTGGAGAGCCCTGCTCCTTTGTATTTTGATTTGCACACTCAATACTTCTGTTGTTTACTTGGCATTTCATTAGATTGCTTATTTGATGAATAGGCCTGCTAGAAGCAGGTGAGGCAGCACATTATAAAGCTCCTCAGGATTAACCCTTTGACACAGAAAAGCTATAATGCATTACTGACAAAGTCTGAAGAGTAATCACAGAGCATCACTGACATCCAGTCACTAGTTAAGACACATGGTGTACTAACCTGCTAGTTCTTTAAGGCACTGTGAAGCACAGAACTTAATCTGGTCCTGAGAAACTCAAAGTTCATGTTTTTCAGTGTGCCCAATGATAATGAGGTAATCTTGAAAACAGTCTTAACAGAAATTACCAGTCTGGGTCTTTTGTAATCTTAGCCTCAGAGAACCAGCTGTGCATTTCTGCATAAAATTTTAGTTTAAAAAAAAAAGTGTTTAATACCATTTCATAAGGCACATAGGGACTATTTTCACACAGTAGCTTGGAAAGGAAGATTATAGCAGCTGTAAATTTGTTACAAGCCATGAAACAGGCTTCAAACCTGCACCTTCAGGGTGGAAATGACTCAAGCTCACTCAGTACACTCCACAATCTATTTTTGTCCATGCATATTTATGAACAATTCCAGCAGAAAATTGCATTTTTCTGGCCTATATACACCTTTCATACATTCTAGAGACAAGAGTATTTTACTGAAAAGTGAAATATTTCTGAAACTACTAGTCCAAAAATGAAAGTGCAAAACTGCCTACTTACCAGTGACTTGGTCAACCAGAATACGGGAAGTAATAATGCGTCCATACTGGGAAAAGAGCTGTTCCAGTTCTTTCTGGGTCATTGTTTTTGGAAGTCCACTAACATACAAATTTGCATCTCTGATAGAAGCTGAACTTGGTCGCGCATATGAAACCTCAGGAAAAAAAAAAGTAGTAAAAAAAATAGAAATCAAATTCTTTAAAACCAGTTGAAATAGGACAGCTTCTTTTGTTCCAAGACACTGACATGTTTTTAAGAGCAGACAGAAAATTTACTTTGCAAAGGTATGTTAAGGGTTAGTGTTTTGGGGCTGGCTTCTGTGAAAACACAGAAGGAATGCAACATCGACCATGAAGAAGCTGACTACATGAACTCATATAATTAAAGATCACTTTCAAATAAAGGAGAAAAGCTAGGTACACCCTCCAGAAAGCCTTGGTAGAGAAGTTCTCTCCTAGCTTACTCTAAGATTTTTTCCATTTTATTGTAAGTCAAAAAGCATTCAAAAAATACAAGGATTAAAGATTCTAGTTTGATATCTAGGTCAAACACACAGAAAGAAAGAGTCCAGAGCACCCAGAGGTTTGCAAGTGTTTTTTCAAGTGCTGTGCCCTTCGTATATTTGTTGAGCTTGTTATCAGATGTCACACAATCATTCATGAGGTCAAGCTAAACTCTGCTACATCACTTTTATAGACCTAAGAATTGGCAGAAGTAGGAATGCAACTTGTATGTTGGCCCTTCTGACATTGCCAGTTTCTGCAATGCAGAGGTCTTACAACCAAATGACAAGTAACAGTGAGCTTCTCAGGTCCTTCTGGACAGATTTTTTTTACCTGCTGCCTCAAAGCAGTAGTCCAAAATGTTATATTATCAGAGTCTTCAACCTTATGAGACACGATACAAAATTAGCATGTTGAAGAGTTCAGTACTTCCTACTGAAGTCTGTAAGTGTTTTATCCTTAGTACAAGAAAAAAAAAATATCCATGCAGGACAAAACACGCAGGTAAAAAGGAGCCTCAAGAAGTTGCCAGATCTATCTCCTTTTCTTTCCTAACTACTAGGTAGGATCAGACAACTTTGGGCAGCTGGAACTCAACTCTGTAAATATATCTTTCATCTAATACGTCGATTTATTTTTTCAAATCGTCCCCTATCTCATTTCCATGTAGAGCAGCAGATTCTTAAGACTCCTGTGGAAGCGAAAAAAAGCAGGCAACTGAGATGGAGCACCCTGAAGACTAAACAAGTGGTTCCCCAAACAATTCTATGATCTCTACCCAGAGGCTTTGTGCTTCTTCCAAAGCTGCCTGAACAGGACTGCCCTACAAAACCTGTAGCTGTCCACAGATAACACACTACCTGCACAGAGGCCTGTGAGCCACAGTGCCTTGCTTTTAAAAGGAGTCACAAGAGATACAGATCTATGTTCCAAGCCCTAGTCCTCTTATCTCGCACAGATGTAGCTGGGAATAACATCAGCCTTTTCTCTGAATTTTCTTCGTGAAAATATGCAGATTTAATAGTAGAAAATCTGCCAGGGTCCAGTGTTACAGTAGAAATGACAATTGCCCAGTTTCCTTACGGTTTGTTTTGACTCTAGTAAATCCTTACCATAGAACAGTTCAGTGGTTTTTGATATGGCTAGGAATAAGGTTGGACTTGATGATCTTGAAGGTCTCTTCCAGCCAAAACTATTCTATAATTTTATGATAACAGTATTCTGCATGGAAGCTGAGCCCACTGAACTAAAGATTACTTAGTCCTCTTTCTTCTACATGCACCCCTCACTATTTTTATAGCATTAATAATAGGCACTAGGCACTCATCCACAGGAGAGTTCGTTAAAATTACCACCAAAACACCAGGTAGAAAGCCACAGATCCTTCAGCAAAAATGGACTCAGTGCATATGACACTAAGTGTTAAAAAAAATTACAAAAAATCAACCACGAAAAAATTCATCCAAATACTAAAAAAGATTCCTGAGATCAGGTTATAGCAGAAATCTGCTTTGTGACTCTGGACAAATCTTCTGATAGATAAGACTTCCTATTTTGTCTTCATTCTTGCCATTTAACAAAGTCAACACAGGATTATTCCTGGAAGTCAGCATCAGCTACTAGCCAGAGCCAGATTCACAAAGCAGAAGTGTTCAAGACTTAAGTGCCTGTAACCTGCCAGAGGAAGCCTCTCTAATTACCAGAATTATAGTAGTAAAAAGGGATCATGGCCATTTTGCAATATAAGTAATTTATCAGCCTACTATGCAGTACCACTTTAAAGCAATGACTGAACCTTTAAAACTACTGGTAATAAGCCACCAGTAGTAATAAATGTTACAGGAACAGCAGTCATGTTCCTGCATGTGATGGAATACTTGATTCCCAAGGACTCTTCTCAAGGTAGATGAGAAATTTAACACGTTCTTCAGGAAATGGCTAATTCTGATTTCTCAAACCTTGCTGGAATAGATTCAATACTCAAGTTCAGTATTAACTCTTTCAGAGGAAGAATGGAAAGTAGAGACCCTACTGTTGTACCATTCTGCTGTTTTTAACTAACAATGCCCTTTCTTTATATGGCCATTTGCAAAGTTACAGACAACAAGTACCTGTGGAACTACAGAAAGGTGAAAGGAAAAAGTCTTGCAAGTCAAAGAGAAGAGGAACTGGACTGCAGCTACTAGCTGTATGGCAGATTCTAACATAGATGGGTCAAATGACTGATTTTGCTAGTTCTGTGCTGAAGGGTTTAACATCAACTTTTAAAAAGGTCTTTTTATTGAAATGGTAGATCTGCTACCAGTATATAGCTGTGCAGCCAAAACACAATACTTGCAAGTTGTGTTCAAAATAAATTTATTTTTTAATCTGTGTATTCAACCACCACGCTACAAACACCCATAGTGAAAGAAGAGTTTCTAGATCTTGAGCCACTTTCCTATTCTTCTACAGTAAAAAGTATACACCTGTGATATTCCCAGGTGCACAGTCTGAGAGATGAACTGCACCAGAGACAGGAAAACAGAGTAAAGCTTGCCTGTGTTTGGACAAAGCAGTAATGACAGTAATGGCTACACAAGAGGTAATAAAATACAACGGCTCAGGAATGAAAGAGCTAAGGAATGAAAGAACTTGTCCACTTGGCTGTGAGCTTCTTTAAGAAATAAAGCTCCATACCACACTTTGCAGGATGACCTTCAGGAGACCTAAGGCCAGAGAATGAAGACAGACTGCCTCAGAGACAAGACTAGACACAACAAAATCTTGCCTTACCAAAACCCATCAGTTCTGAACAGCCAACTTGTTTGTTTTTAAAAAAATAACCAAAACCCATCCATCCACCCAAATATTCTCTACAGTAGGAGGGTCCAGCAAAGTCTATTTTGTAACTGAACATGATGAATTCTTACTAATGTGAAGTTTGACACCAATGGAAGCAGAAGATGTCAGACACTACATAGATAAACAAGATGAAGAAAGATGTACAGTGCTATGTAAGATGTCAGGTTTTTCTTTCCCTATTAATTTGGTCAGGAATTCTGGAGAGAAGTCAGAATTCCTGAGAGTGAGTCAGCTAAGGAAGGAAGAAAAACTGTGACTTTAACAAGAAAGCTATGTGACTCTTGTCAGACATTTCACTTCTGAGAAACTAAGAAAGAAAAAATGCAACATGGTTTGTTGAAGATTAAGGAGATACAGTGGATGTTAGCTTTGAACTCAGATAAATACCTGTTACTAAGCTGTTTTCTAAGAATGCATGCTTGCAAACTCTTAGAACAGAGGTTGCAGAATCGAAGTCTCACAAACTCCTTTCAAATAGGATAAAATGAGTCTGTATGAATAGAAGATATTAAAAGGTCTCCCAAAACGCTTAAGCCATCCCTTATGGGGTTAGTTTCTCAGTCACTAATTTATATAGACTTTGGTCTAGAAATAGTACTATAGATGTTGGTAGATTAAATAGCTCCATTTTCTAAGCAGTCTAATGGAGTAATTGGACTTCCCATCCAGCCATGCACTTCTAATTGTCAAAGTCATTCTGATTCAGCACATTAGACAGAATAAAATTGAGGAGGTGCAGAAAATAAGAAAGTTGTGTTCTTTATGAAGACAGAAACACATACAAAAAGTAAAGAAAAACCTTAAGTCAATTATGTGACCTGTAAGGCAATGATTAATATCTAAAACTTCCTTCCCTCCTGGTCAGTGATGCTAAGGTAGGGTAGTGACTAATTTATCTTCAAGGTCTGCCTTATCTGCAGTTTAAGTTCACTAGTCTTGAGAATAAAATTAAAATTCTCTCTCACCCCTAACATCTCCCTGATAGACCTCCGTGATTACCACATATCAGCAGCACAGGCATAGATACCACAGTTATTACAAAGCAAGCTGCTAGAACAACTTTACAGGTCTGGAAAAGATGCTGATGTCCTTGCTCACCATCTCCAGCGACTGAAGGATCACCCCCAAGCCAAATGTCCATCCTAGCAAGCAGGAGATCAAGGAAAGGTGTCTGGGGGCCTCCATGGATGGACAAAACTCCACCATAAAGCCAACATGTACAGAGGTAAAATCAAGAATATATCAGTGGTGTCCAGTCATGCATGGATGAGGACAGGAAAGCCGAAGTCCACCTGGATTTGAATTTGGTGAGGGATTTGAAGGGCAAAAAAAAAAAGCTCTGCACAAATACATTAGCAGCAAAAGGAAGACTGGGGGAAAGTATAAAACCACTGCTGAACAGGGCAGGAAAACTGCTGATTCGGGACACAAAAGGATAGGACACTTAGCGCTTTCCTTGCTTCAGTCTTTACCAGTAAAACTGACCTTCAGGCATCCCAGGCCCCAGAGACAGCAGAAAATCTGGAGCAAGGAATACTCACACTCAGTGGTGGAGGATCACACTGAGAAATATTTAAACTGCACAGAGATAAGTCCATGGGGCCTGAAGGTTGCACTCAAGTGCTGAGGGAGCTGATGGATGTCACTGCAAGGCAACTCTTTGTCTTTGAAAGGTAATGGGAAGTGGGAGGCTTCTGAGAAGTGTAAGGCAGCACGTATCACTCATCTTCAAGATCAGTAAGAAAGAAACCCTCTTGCTCTACAGAACAGTAAATCTCAACTCAATCCCTTGGAAGGTGATTGAGGAACCAATCATGAAAATCTCCTCCAACCACATACAGGACAAGAAGGGGACTAAAGTAGTCAGCAGGTATTTAAAAAGGGAAATAATGCCTGACCAGCCTAATAATCTTCTACAGTGACATGACTGCTTTGGTAGACAAGGGGAGAACAGCAGATGTTGTTTATCTCCACTTTAGTAAGACTTGACATTCCTATAATATCCTCACAAAGTGCACATTAAGTACACATACATGTATTGAAGTACATATTAAAAAGCATGAAGTACATATTTAAGTGGGACAGTGATGTAGACCAAAAACTGGTTGAACTGCCAGGTTCAGGGTTGTGAACAGTGGTGTGAAGTCCAGATGGAGGCTAGTCTCTGGCATCCATCAATACTAGATTCCCAGTACTGTTTAACATCTTTTCTAGTGACCTGGACGATGGGTCAGACTGTACAGAAACTTCACAGATGACAGAAAACTTGGAGGAGTAGCTGACAGGTCAGAGGGTTGTGCTGCGGTCAAGAGCAACCTCAGACCAGAGAACTGGGTAAACAGGAACCTAAAAGAAATTTATGAACAGGAAAAGAAGAGTCCTCCCTCTGGGGAGGAATAATCCCATGTAACAGTACATGTTGGGGGCTGACTGCCTGAAAAGCAGATTGGAGAGGAAACTTGGAGTCCTGATAGACACCACGTTATCATAAGCCAGAAGATACCCTCGAGATAAGGACGGCCAACAGCTACCTCAGTTGCATTACTATAAGGATTACCAGCTGGTCAAGGGAGGTGGATCCTTCCTCACTCCTGAACACTGGTGAGACACTTTCAGTAGGGTGCCTCCAGCTCTGTGCTCCCCAATACAATACATGTATTTACAGCTAGGATGAGTCCAGTGAAGGGCCACAAAAGTTCAAGGATTGGAGAATCCCTGATGACAGGAAAGGCTGAGAGAGCAGGGATTCCTCAGTCTGGAGAAAAGACAGCTCATCTGGACCTTCGACATTAAAATCTGACAACAGAACCAGACTCTCCTCTGTAGCATGAAGTGACAATGGCAAAGGGCACAAAATGAAGCACAGAAAAGTTCATTGGGAAATCCCATAGAGTTTTCATTCCATAAGAAAACATCTTTTCATGGTAAAGAGTGGTAAAGCATTGTAAGAAATTACTCAGATACAATCTAACCGTGGAGATATTCAAAACCAAACTAGACACAGGCCTAAACAACATGCTTATGGTGAACCTCCTCCAATCTGAGGGTTGGACTAGTGACCTCTGGAAGTGCCTTCAACACCTCAGCCACTCTGTGATTCTGCAACAACACAACAAATCTTAAGGAAATTCTTTGAGATAGACCTCTACTCCAAGTCTGGAAACAAGTCGATTCACATGACAATAACAAAGCCAGGACAGAGGATTCCCACTCAGCTGTTTGTATAAACCCAGTCCTACAGTCATTTCCCTCCCTATTCCTTCCAAGAGGAATTAAAAATAGTGACACTACCTTCCAAAGGGAAATTCACACTGCTCAACATGTGCTGTCACATATCAACACAAACTCACTCTGAGCCCTTCAGAGGAGGGGAGATGTACAAAAAAATGCTTGTGAACTTACTGCAAGTTTAACTTTGTGCTACAGAACAAGTATTTCTCAAGACACAAAACAGTATCTGCAAAACTCCTCTCGCTTTTCCTCTGTCAAATGAATATGAATTCTTTCATAGTGACAGTTGATCCACTGATGTCTCTGGCACATGCCCTAGCTGGTAAATGCTATTTGGAATGGAATTTGACATAGCATTCAACATCTACAATGAATTCAATTTAAAGAAAGCAATAAGCTCCAGCCAGTAAATACTGCCATTACAAGTTCAGTTTCAGTGTTGTTCCCTTTAAATACCTGTGTGTTCACAAGGTATTTGACACCTAAGAGCATACACCCATCACAGATTGCCCTACATGCAAAGTATCCCAGTGATGACTACTGCATCCTAACTGATGCATACTAGAGTCTGAGTAGATTAGTCACAGGCATAACACACATCAAAATGAAGTCAGTACTTCCTCAGCAACAACCAAACAATATCTCTAGCCATTTTGCTAAACCCAAGAAGTTCTGGCCACGCAAGAAGTCTGAAAGAAACACAGAACTTCAGAAATATAATGTCATTAAGTTTCACTTTCTCTGTCAAAACATTACTAGTGATCTGTGATTACTGCAAATCAGCATCACAGCAACATCACAAAATGTTACTGATTCAAGGGAAATAATTCCCATGCAAAAGAAGCTTGTCTGGAGTATAGGATACACAATTCCTATTCACCATTGATGTCAGAAGTTCAGCTACTTTTCTTGTGATACAGATGTAAAGCAGAGACTCCTCAGATTCATCTCCCTACCTGTATCCTGTCAGATTGCTGTTTCAGTAACTACTTGCCTATAGTCCTAGATTCAGTCTCTTCAAACAATACATATACGCACTGCATTAATAGCTGTGCTAAAATACTACTTCCACAGCTACTTCAACAGGTGAATATTTCATAGATAAGCCATAAGGTTATGCAATGTCAAAACCACTGAACACAATGCAAGTCAAGAAGCAGCCAGAAAGCCTATAGTTTTAAATATTTAATAAAGACACACACTGTGCAACACTGAACACAGCTACTCTGGAGACATCAATTTAAAAACAGGTTTACTGGAATTTTCCACTGCACTTAGTAGGAAAGACACTTGTTTCCAGAAATGCAAACACTACACCACCAAATTAAGTACTTTCCCTGCTTTAATATTTCATTTCTTAACATCAAGATGAACTGATAAACAATTTTCAAGCCGAAGCTGAATGCTAGCAGGCTAAACAAAAACGCTGACAAAGAGTTAAGAGATCCAGTCCCTACATGACTGTTTCAACTTCTTACTATCTGCTAATACCTTTAAACACCTCAGCACCATACTTCCATCTTTTTTTAAACTTACAGCTTATTAGTAATATAGAGGGCAAATATTGTTTGTATTACCTGTAAGAACTTAGATATTAAATTCTAAGTACCTCTACTTAAGGTATTCTTACAAGTTTTTATATTTGAAATCTTTAAATGATAAAATCAGGATTTCAATAAATGCTTAGATTCAGTAACTTCCAGTGTAAACATTCAGCTTCCAACACTATTTGCCTTATGGATATGATTTGGTTCTTTTAAAACATATGTTTCAGTGGGGGAAAAAAATCCAACAAAAAAACCCCAGATAAATTACCACCCAGACAGTGTAGATTAAAATGTGTTAAGCCCTCCTGAAAGGGAAAACACTAGGAATATATCGGCCCCCTTCACAAGCACAATAAAAGATGGGACATACTGTTTTTGTTACAGCCGTGTTGTCAGAGACCACTCTGCCAGGCAAGTGCTCTTAACTTGCACTTAAATTAGTGTATGAGACACCATGTCTCAAGAACTCTTCTTAGTTTGATTTCTAGTAACAAGATGCTGCAACACACAGTGGAGAGCAGGTCTCAGCTGTCACTAGCCAGTGGTAGGTCATCTGAAAAAGTACATTACTGTATATTCTTACTCCTCTAATGAAAAATAGTTCCATTCCAAACTGGAAGACCATTTTTCACAGTATACACAAGACTGCCTTGTTAAAAATTTACATGCTGTGTAGAGTTTAAGTCTGTGGTGCAAGCTCACAGCAGTATTTGTTTCTGTGGGCAAAGCAAACTGGAAACACTATGGACTTCCCTCAGTAAAGGCAATTTAGACTCAAATCTGTGGAACTACAGAAACATACTACTCAACACAGCTTCAGTTACGTGTGAAGATTAAACTAATAAATATAACCATATTCCATACAGACTTTACTTTTTTGGCAGCTCTGTAATATGTAATGAATTCAAAAAATGGACTGGACATAACCAGCCTGGTTAAGGATATAAGGTTTTGCTATTTTAGTCCACGTCTTCATGAACAGTGCCAGCTCTGACAGCTACAACAGGTGCCAGTCACAGGCCTGAGGTCAGCTGTGGAATCCACATCTGTTCTATGCCCACACAGCTGAGAGCATGAACAGACCAAATTGTTTGTTCCTCCACAAAACAAATGCAATTAGAAGCTGATCTGGCCATGAAGTAGTAACTGGTGGGGGATCAGAATGAGCTACACTTAGAAACAAACAGCTCATAGGTACACTGCTCTTGTATCAGAGCTTTCTCTTCAAGTACTGCAAGAACAGGATATATTTATAAGGGACCTGTAAAGTCAGTAATTGTCTCAGGATATTGCATCACATAGCAATTATGTCAGTTGCTCCTTTCACTCTTGACAAAGTATCTCCTAGAACCCTGGCACACAGGGAGAGCTACACTAACCAGGGCAACCATTTCCACACCCAAATCAACAGCCCAGCTATAACAGTGTTGAAACTCAAGTCCCTCTAAAAGCTTCTTAATGCAAGCAGACCATGACATTCAACTTGATTACTAATGAGCACAGCAGTTCACACAAGCACAACTAGAAAACATGGGAGTACTTGTATTTTATAAAGCTCTTCCTTTGAACTAGAGTAATTTATCTAGATAATACAAATTTGCTAGAGCTGCAGGCTAAATATATCACACCAACTAAGACTTACAAACTCAACGTGGGTTTTGAGTTGGAAGAAAAAAATAACAGGGATGTTTTTCAAAACTAAGGAATGACCTTTTCAGAAGTAACTTCCACAGAAATTAAGTGAAGTGTCCTTACAGATGTAGTCTCTTTTAGCTTTTGATAAGTGCTCCCAGCAAACTCTTCCACAATTACATATTTATCACCTTCATTCTTAAGCATGTTAGTGCGTATTATGGATGCTGGATATAAGCACCTGAGGCTTCCACCAATTTTAAGATTTACTGTCTAGAGAGGAGCATCACAGATACAGCAATGAGTAATAGAGAGCTCAGCAACATTTTTTTGTATTTCCATTCCTCCTTGACCATGTCTATGTATTTGACTTGTCAGTCAAAAGGCAACCACCACAGCCACTTATGCTACTCTCCTGCAAAGACAGCCTGCTCTCACCCTGCTTTCCATCAGACTGAGAGTCAAAAGCTGTAGCTCCACAAAAAAGCTAGGAAATTGAGCCAGCAGCTCAGGTTATCTAAATCAGCATCAAATCTTAAGGAAAAAAAAAAATCTGGTTTCAATTGTAGCTAAGCATTTTAATCCACTCCTTTCTCTCATCTTTGCAGTTTCCTCAGAACGGGACATGATTTAGTCATTATCAAAAAAATAGGCAGCAAGTTCAGCACAACACAAGTTTTAAGAGGAACTCGGACTATGAGCATGTCTCATTTGGATGAGGAGACGAATGAGGCCTAGGACAACATTAAAGACATTAAAGACGACCAGGCTGAGGAGCCAAGAATAGGCATAACTGTTCTTGAGAAAACCCACAATTCTTCTTGTGATTAAATGCTTTCTTAATAGGATTCTCCAGTCCAGGACGCATTTTTTTATCAGTACAAAAACCTTGAAGTCCTTACTATTTTTCACGGCTACACGATGAAAAAAAGTCAAAATCATAACTAAGGTCATTGAAAAGATTTTTACAGACCATGTTCATTCACCAGATGAGGACTTTCCAACAATACCAAAAGACCATCACTTTTCCTAAATTTATTTACTTAGGCTAGGATCCCAGTGTAAAACTGTAGTACAGTGTATTTTGAACACCACCAGCTTATGCAAAAGTTGCCTTTGTGTTCTCAGAGAGGCTGTGAAAGACAGAAAGAGCAATCAAGCATTGTTATCATGTTCTGCGAGGATAGCTCAATGAATTTTAGATTAAGTGTACACAGAGATTGAGCTTGCAAAGTGTGAACTGGCTTTCCTTCCTGTTTCCTGCTATAAGCACTAATGAAGACAAAAGGGTGTCTTTGCTGTAAAGGTCAAGATCAGAAAGAACAGGTATGATGACTATGCTGGATGCTCTCTAAACTGCATTGCTTCTGTTAGAATTTACCTGAAAATTACAGAATTAATTCTAAACACATGTACTCTGCTGTAAACAAAGAGTGGATGAGGGCAATAACAAACAGAGAATCCACAACATTTGTTGATTAACTCATCCGATTCTGACATTGTATTTCATCTCTAGTTGGCAGCTTCAGTTCCTAGATCTTATATTGCTTTTTTTCTGGGTTTTGCAGTAATTTTTTTTTCGTATTTTGTTTCTCTTTGCTAGATTCAAGACCTACGTGTCTCCATTGTGACAGCATTCTCTTATGTCAGCCTTTTTCCAGAACAAATTTAGACTTCTGACCAGTCATTACAGCTGAGAAGAGGACAAGTAGCCTTCTTTAGGATGTAACTGATTAAGGATAGCACACTGCTCAAAAGAGAAAGACCTTGCAAAACTGCTGCTGCATATACCACAAAGGAACACCAGAAACACATTTTCACCAGACTTAATCTGCAGCAGATGAGACTCAAAACATTATTCAGTGAACAGAAGTAATAGTATGTATATGTTAGCAACAGAAACCAACTGGAAATCCTGCTATGGACAAAAACATCAACAGGGGTTTTCCCAGAAGTGCTCAAGATAGCTACAACCACAGAACAGCAATTCTCCTGTTTTGCCTTTAAAAGGACTAACATGGAAGAGCATTTTAAAATTTGCAATCTTAGCTATCCTTGTCTCTTTAAAAACACTCAACTTAGAACCCAATTACAAAGAAAGGACAAGAAACAAAAGAAGATCCAGTCTCCAAACATTTTCACTTTCCTACTTCTCATTTTCTGACAAGTCTCAGAGTCCTTCCTCCATACTTTGCACTCTTGATTCTGATCTGACAAACACTCCCTCTTCACTCATGCCCAACTAGAGAGTAAGAACACCACAGATTTCAGACAATTCCAACAAAAAACCATACTGTTTCGTACTTTAGATGACAGGACTACACAGGATAATATCCTGCACTCTACATGAAAACTATGAACAAGGACAAAATCTCAAAATAGCAGACCCCAATTCTCTTTTTATTTTTGGAGTTGAGGTGAATCTTTTCACAAGCTTTCCTTTCTTCTGAAGGAAGCAAGTATACTTCAACTTCTCCATGTTGTGCCTAGGGAGCTGTTACTGCTGACAGAGACACTGGCAAGAACATCCCTTGAGTCTCTCTTGCATTACTCATTCCTATCAGGAAAAACTATTACTGCATGGATGAAAGACACTGTCAATATTTAATTAATATGTCAAAAAACTTGAAAGCTACTAGCTTAATAGAGGTCAATTTATCTCAACACTTCCACTATCTCAAAAATAGGTGCAGCCATATTTTACAGTAGCAAAAGCATTCTTATGGAGAAACTGGAGTTAAAAAAAATCAACCTGGTCAGATCTCTGCCTGGCATTTGCAGCATTTTGGACTGATGCAGAGAGCCATGTCATACTTATAGGACATTCAAAAAAACATGCAGATGTGGCCTTTTAGGACATGGTTTAGCGGTCATGATGTTTAGCAGACGGTTGGACTTGATCTTTAAGATCATTTCCAATCTTAATTATTCTATCATTCTATGACTTCACACAGCTTAAGGAAGGCAGAGGACAGGAAGACATCATTGATTTCAGCAGCAACAAGCAATTTTTTTGCTGGCTTTTTTCACTGTCTGAGCGCTTGGCTTTTGAACAATGCTTGCAGTCTTCCTTCAGACTCTAACATTACTGTTGGCCCCTTCTAGCACCTCTATTTCTGTATCAGAAACCCCCTGTGCAAGCTCAGAAAAGACCCTACTGCACCACACTAAGTTTTCTGTCTGCAAACCTACTCGGCAGTCTCAGTGTGAGCTGCTGAACTTTGGGTACAAACAGAAATCAAGCCATGTAGTTGCTGAAGGTAAGATTTGCACACTTCGTAGTTCAGTCTGACATGCAGTGTTATTTTCCTCAGAATGATTAGGCATTAATGAACAACTGTGTGGCTGTAATATGGTTTACAGAAAGTGACAGCAATTTGCATTCAGAAGTGAATCCTCCTCTTAATATTATCCAGCAACATTAAAAAATAAAAAGAAGCCAGATTAAGCTGGTTAAGTAACATTCAAAGTCTGAAGGGATTTGAATTTCAGTGAAGAACAAACTTTACCTGGGGCTGAAGAGGCATGTGTGGAATGGGAAAGGGGTTTAAAATGGAAATGCTGTCAAAGCTGTAACTGTAACAGCTAAAAGATTCTATAATTACCATTTATATAACTCCTGCAGAAATTTAAGGGAAAAGCACCTTTACCTTTGTTCCAAGACAAATTGTTCTTCTGCTTCAGATCTGCTAGAGCACTTCAATTTTACCTTGAGAATACAGTCCAAAAGTATTTAATTACCCTGTCAAGACCACTAAATGGTCTGGCACCATGCCTCCTCTCTCAATCTCTGCTTATTGATAGCATCAGTAAAACTGACTAGCTTTAATTAAACCTCCAAATAGGATCCACCTTTGCCACTCACTAGATGAATGTTCTTTACTTCCGAAATAAAAAAAAAAACAAGAAGGTAAGGCAGGTTTCCTCTCACCTTCACACCACACTTGCATCTTTATAATACTCTCTACACAACTTGTATTTCATTGCACCCTAGGGACATTAATGAAACAATTACTACAAAATGTGACACTATCAAAATTCTCCTCTACAGTATCAGTGGTGAAAATGGCAACACAATTTTCTGCCTGTTGCACTAACTCAGAAATCAAACTCTCATGTTTCTTTTTTCAGCATTTTGTGGGTTTCCCTTTAAATGAACAGCATTTTCAAGAGGACCATCATAGGTATAATTTCAAAAGGGTAGAGAACTTGAGCAGTTAAATAATTCCTTAACAAGTGAATTTTCTTGTAAATACAAGAAATGATGCAAGGCACCAAGTGAAACTGCACTGCACAATACCAAGTTTTAAGGACATTGCATCAGAGGACACTAGTGAAATTGTGGCACATTCCTCACTTAAGTCTTCCCTTGCAGTTTTGGGCATTTTAAAGGTGATAGTACATTATTGACTCCTATACAGAAGTCATAAAGAACTCTTCTCATTATACAGCTTTCTACAGTAGAGCAGTTAACTAGGTGATGGTAAATCATGTCATCTGCTTGTGTAGACAGAATTCGTCAAGCTTCATTCCAACAGGAAGTTGGTAGAATGTTAATATATGCAAAGCTATAATGGAGTGGGAAGAAAACCTACAGATTTAATATTTCTTAAATCTATTCCCCTGGCATGTGATAATTACCATGTGATAAATGTAAACACCCTAATAGTCAAAAGAACTTGAGGAAAACTAATTTTTAAGAACCACTAGGCTAGATAAAATACTGCTAAATAATAAATGTTATCATATAAAAAAAAGGACAACTCCTAGGCTTCTAGCCTGGACAAACTATTTACTTCCACTTTCCAACATGTATTTGCATACCTGTATCACCAGCTTTAATGAGTAAGAAAACTATCTACCATTTACAGCACGCTGGGCTGCTCCAGGCCCTCTCACATAGCAGGGATGGAACAGGACAGTGGGAAGCCTCTAAGCCCTAATTTACCTGGCATCGGAGGAACAAGCACTGCATCACTGCCATCTGCAGTGTCCCCTTGTCAGCTATGATCCACAAAAGACCATAGTCATCACTCAAGCAGTCTGTCACCCATGGGGAAAAGCCAAAGAGATTTTCCTCCATCCTCCTGTCACCCCCAACAACCTTGGTAAAAAGCTGCCTCCTACTCAGGATCTTACAGAGCTGTATGCCAGTTCAAGGACAGGTCACTTCTTTGACCACTCCCCTTTTGACAGAGGATCTCACTACACATTCTTGTTAATGTAGAAATCTTTTATACCACACTGAAAGATACTCCTTTCAGATAATTTCACAATAAATTCGGCTATTTTATTGTTTTTTTTTTTCTGGTTTTTTTTTTTTTAATTTTTTTTTTTTTCCCCCCCCAAGACTAAAGGGGAGGGAGAGCCACTGGGGATTTCCCCTCTCCCAAGCAGACGCCAAGCCAACAAAACATGCACATAAGAAAATTCAGTGCAAGTCAGTGAGTCTTACATGCTGTTTAAGTTTAGCATGATTGAGAAGAATTCTTTCCAGGACAACTCAAATGAAGAAAAAGTCATGGACAAGCAAGCAGGTTAAGTGTGTTTGAAGGATCATTCCAGACACAGAAATCCATGTTATCACTGGCTTTTAAGAACAGAGTCAAAGTGTTTCCCAGCAGCAGCTTCTTCCCAAAGAGAAGCTAGAGTATGTTTTGCCTCTAAGATATAACTTGTTTTCACACTGAAGCTGCATAATTAAATGAAGCCTAAGCTTCACAGGCTACCTGCAATTCAGATAAGACTGTTTACATTGCAAATAAACTGCAAGATCTACCACTGAGGTCACCATCTAACACATGTAGGTGTATGATCTGAATCCCACTCTGCAAGGCATCTAATACACCTAGATGTGCCTACAACATTAATACACAGCCCACAGTTTTAATATTCAGGTCACATCAGAAGACAACACAACTGTCACTGGGCTAGACAAGACTAAGACAATGACTTGCTCTGCAGGCACAGATCTGAAATTTGGTTAAGGTGCTTTGCAAATAGTAAAGTTTGCCATAAGGCATCCCACAGGATGTTCTTTTTAAAAAGGTATCAGGTAATAGGTTTTAACACTGCTACCCATACATAAGAAACTTAAGCCAGGACTTTGCAAATCTGCCTTCTCAATATATTTTATGTCAAGAAAACAGTAGGTGTCACCTCCTTTTAGGGATCAGAGAAATTAACTCAATGACTAAGAGGCTGGTACAAAAGGAATGGATGAGAGGTATGTGTCACGGCCCTAATCTAGAGTATCAGACACCAGGATGAGGACAATTCCCTCAGAGTGGGCATGCTCTCAGTTCAGCCACAATGCGAGGGTTCATCATCTAACCAACAAGATTCCTTCAGTTTTGTAGACTACAAGGAAATGAACACTTTTAATCATCAATCTACTGAACTACTTCAGCATTTCTACAGAAGGCCCCAAAATGTACTGATAGAAGCAGCATCTAATTTTTTTTTTCTTTGACTTCAAAGTATCCACTAGCACGACTCTATTCCATCATTTTCCATATGAAGGAAATTTCCATAACTCAATGGTACCATCTTTTTTAAAGCTACAAGTAAATCTAAGGGTTAGATTCTGAGTCTGCCAAATAGATCCTTCTTTGTTTGATATTATCAGCTCCAGACAAACATGAACCCTGCTGTATATAAACTGAGTAGTGTCTACAAAGGTCCTCACATTAAGAACGACCAAGTGATTCCTCCACCACAGGTACTGTACCTAGAGTCAGAAAACACCTCAGACAACAACTTCACCTCTACTCAGTATTGTCTCCAGGCTGATCTACATTTTAATTTTAAATTACAAAGTTCTTCACAGTAGGCCAAGCATTTCTGTTGGCTCACAGATAAAGGCAGATGCTTTTCATAAGCCTCCTTTCAAGACAATGCCACACAACCATTCTTTTAATAGGATGTAGTGGGTCTGTCTGAGCTTCTTTTCCCCATTCAGCCCTCACTCTTCAGTACTGGGAGCTGGAGGGTGTTGATAACACATCCGTGTTATGACTGCCAGTGCTCACACGGCACCAGAGGATGGGGGGGCAAGGTGGGGAAGGGGATACAGCCAATCTGAGATGACCAGTTGGATATTCCATACCATATGACGTCAGCTCACTAAAAAAGGGAGAGGGCAGGAGGAAGATGGGGGCCCTTCGGCTTGTCCTCCGAGCAACTGCTATACATGTTCTGGAACCCTGCTTCCTGGACTCGGCCTGACATTGCCTGCAGATGGGAAGTAGAGAATAACATCTTTATCATAACCTATGGCTCTTTGGATCTTATTCTCTCCCTGCATGATGTGCTGACAGGGGTCAGGGGGAGTGATGGAAGGGCTTGGAAGGCATCTGGTGCCCAGCCAGGGTAAACCCACCACAGTCCCTTTTTGGCAACCAACATGGGGCACAAGCAGCTGCTTTTCAATTGCTTGCTTTAGATATTAGTAACAAGCTCCTGTGCAGGCCACAGAGTTTGTTTGTGCTACTTATCTAGTGTTTTGTTAACATGTTTACTGAAACACTGTCTCAGCTCTGCTTCTGCTCTGATAGCCTTAATGTGCTGAGGAAGCTTCTGTCTCGGGAGGATGAAGGGACTCTGGAGCACCCTGGCACAAATAGTAATGATGTGTTTCATGCTGGCATCAGTGGCTTTGCTGTATTGGGGGGGATACCTTGGGGAGAATATGATTGAATACATCCACCTTTCTACCAGAAATTTATTTAGATGATTTTATTGTGCATGCTTCTGAGGTCTGCGTCCACCCTTACGTAACCTTCTTAATACTACTAATCAATATCATTGGCCTAATCCAGGTAGTCTGGTCCCAGTTTGGCCTGAGAGGAGACAAGTCATGGGTGGGGTGACACCAAAATGTGCCCTGAGGGGGCCTGTCCCTGGGTGGCAAGGGGTCTGGCAGGATTTGGACAGGTTCCTAGGACGGCTGTCACCTCCAGTAGCCTGGGACTTTACCCCAAAACAGGCAGGCAACCCTGGCAAGCTGACACAGCATCTAATAGAAGGGTGCCTTGTCTACCCCAGTGAAAACCAGCAGCTCTTAGCACTGTACTGGGGCCTGGCCTATGACTATCGAATCACAGTTCAGCACTCTCGGAGGACTGTGCTTGAGGCAGGGAGGCAAACTACATCCAAAGACACCCGAGTTGAGATAGGGACTGAAACAACCACAACCACCAAAGCTGCCCCAGTAGTAAAAAAGAAGCAGTGGACAAGGAGAACAACAGGCCCCTACCCTCAATTAGTGAGGGATGAGGAAGAAGAGGAAATGCCCGACCAACAAGCTGGACCCTCAACAGGGAGACTGGAGAAGGGAGTAATGGCATTGAAGCAGGAGGCAGAAACCACCTGGTCCCTGACTTCATCAGAACTTCAAGACCTGAGGAAAGATGACAGCCATCACACAGGGGAACGGATTGTTACCTGGCTGCTTCAATGCTGGGATAACGGGGCTGACACCCAACAGCTGGAAGGTAAGGAAGCCCAACAACTGGGCTCCCTTGATAGGAATCGTGGCATTGAAAAAGGAATTGGAAAAGAGGCAGCAATTTGCAGTCTCTGGAGATGGCTCCTTCCAAACATTAAAGCAAGATATCCATTCAAGGAAGACTTAATGAACTCCACCCCTCAGGAAAGTGGTCCACTGCTGATGAAGGTATCCAGTACCTGCGGGAACTAGCAGTACTGGAAGTCATCTCTTGGGAATTAGATAACGATGAGCATCCCAAAAGATCCAGAGGATGTTCAGTGTACAAGGGCCATGTGAAGGAAAGTGATCAAGAACATACCAGAATCGTATCCTGCCAGGCTGGCAGCAATGTACCATCCACAAATGGATAACACATCTGTGGAAACTGTCTCTTCCTGGCTTCAGAACTTTGAAGAGAGTCTTGGTACCTCCACGTCCCTAAGGGCTAGTGCCTTGGATATCAGGAGTTCCCCAAGGAATGAATTAGAGGGAACAGGAGCCCCAGGCGTATGCCACATGATGCACTCTGTTTCTTTCTGCGTGACCAGGGAAAGGACATGAGGAAGTGGGATGGTGAACCAACCTTTAAGCTGGAAGCCCGTGTACAGGAATTGAAAGGAAAGGCAATCATTAAAAAGGGGCCATCCAGGAAGACCAATAATGTAGTCAGTGTCAAAACACAAAAAGGCAATTGACAATCTTGCAGATATGGGAAGACTAAAATTACCTCCAATGACCCTGACGAGGAGACTTCTGGTTTGACACAGCAAGGGTCAGACAGTGAATATTCTGACCAGGAAATGAAACAGAGGAGCCCTGCCTCTAGCCAGGTGGAGGAAAGGGACAATCAGATTTATTGGACTGTGTGGATCCGATGGCCTGTCACATCAGATCCACAAAGGTACAAGGCTTTGGTAGATACTGGTGCACACTGCACTTTAATACCATCAGGATATAGAGGAGCTGAGCCCATAAGTATTTCTGGGGTGACAGGGGGATCCCAGCAGCTGACAGTATTGGAGGCTGAAGTGAGTATAACTGATAGTGGTACAAACACCCCATTGAGACTGGTCCAGAGGTCCTGTGAGTCCTTGGCATAGTGTATCTTGAGAGGGTATTTCAAGGATCCAAAAGGATACCAGTGGGCTTTCAGTGTTGCTGCCTTGGAGATGGAGGGAAGTGAACAGTTGTCCACCTTGCCAGGTCACTCAGAGAACCCTGCTATAGTGGGGCTGATGAAGGCTGAAGAGCAACTCGTGCCAATGGCTATGATGACTGTGCATCGGCAGCAATATCGCACCAACAGAGATTCCCTGATCCCTATCCAGGAATTGATTCATCAGCTGGAGAGCCAGGGCGTGATCAACAAAACTCATACGCCTTTCAACAGCCCCATATGGCCTGTGCAAAAGTCAAATGGAGAATGGCGATTGACAGTGGACTATCGTGGTGTGAATGAAGTTACACCGATGCTGAGTGCTGCCGTGCCAGACATGCTGGAACTTCAGGATGAGCTGGAGTCCAAAGCAGCCAAGTGGTACGCCATGACTGACATTGCTAATGCATTTTTCTCCACTCCTACAGCACCAGAGTGCAGGCACAGTTTGCCTTCACCTGGAGGGGAGTCCAGTACACCTGGAATCGATTGCCCCAGGGGTGGAAACACAGCCCCACCATCTGACACAGACTGATTCACACTGCACTGGAGGAAGATGGGGCTTTGGAGCACGTCCAGTGCATTGATATCATCATATGGGGCAACACAGCAGAAGTTTTCAAGAAAGGGAAGAAAATAATTGAAATCCTCCTGGAGGCGGGTTTTGCTATAAAGCGAAGCAAGGTGAAGGGGCCTGCGCAGGAAATACAGTTCCTTGGAATAAAATGGCAGGATGGGCATCGACACATCCCGATGGACGTGGTCAATAAGATAACAACAATGTCTCCACCAACCAACAAAAAGGAGACACAGGCTTTCCTGGGAGCTGTGGGTTTCTGGAGAATGCATATTCCAGATTACAGTCTCATTGTGAGCCTGTTCTACCATGTGACACGGAAGAAGAATGACTTTCAGTTGGGCCCCAAACAGCAACAGGCCTTTGAACAAATTAAACAGGAGGTTTTGCATGCTGTAGCCCTTGGGCCAGTCCGGACAGGACCAAATATCAAAAACATACTCTACACCACAGCCAGGAAGAATGGTCCTACCCGGAGCCTCTTGCAGAGGGCACTCGGGGAGACACGAGGCCGACCTCTGGGTTTTTGGAGTTGAGGATACAGGGGATCTGAGGCCAACTATACTCCAAAGGAAAAGGAAATACTGGTGGCATATGAGGGAGTCTGAGCTGCCTCAGAAGTGATAGGAACAGAAGCACAGCTCCTCCTGGCACCCCAACTGCTGATGCTGGGATGGATGTTCAAAGGGAGAGTCTCAGCTACACACCATGCAACTGATGCCACATGGAGCAAGTGGATTGCATTGATAACGCAACGGGCTCGAATAGGGAACCCCAGTTGCCCAGGGATCCTGGAAGTGATCACAAACTGGCCAGAAGGCAAAGATTTTGGGATGTCGCCAGAGGCAGAGGTGAAACGTGCTGAGGAGGCCCCACCATACAACACATTATCAGATGATGAAAAGCAATACGCCCTGTTCACTGATGGGTCTTGTCGCACTGTGGGAAAACATCGACAGTGGAAGGCTGCTGTGTGGAGTCCCCTACGACAAGTCATTGGAGTTGCCGAAGGACACGGTGAATCCAGTCAGTTTGCAGAAGTGAAAGCCATCCAACTAGCCCTAGATATTGCCGAACGAGAAAAGTGGCCAGTGCTCTATCTCTACACTGACTCCTGGATGGTGGCAAACACCCTGTGGGGGTGGTTGCAGGAGTGGAAACAGAGCAACTGGCAGCACAAAGGAAAACCCATCTGGGCTGCTGGGCTGTGGCAGGACATTGATGGTCAGGTAGAGAACCTGGTGGTGAAGGTGCCCCACATGGATGCCCATGTGCCCAGAAGCCAGGCCACTGAAGAACATCAGAACAACCAGCAGGCAGACCAGGCTGCCAAGGTGGCAGTGACTCAGGTGGATCTGGATTGACAGCAGAAGGGTGAATTATTTACAGCGCGATGGGCCCATGACACCTCGGGTCATCAAGGAAGAGATGCGACCTATAGATGGGCTCGAGATCAGGGGGTGGACCTGACCATGGAGGCTATCACAGAGGTCATCCACAAATGTGAAACATGTGTTGCAGTCAAACAAGCCAAGAGGTTAAAGCCCCAGTGGTATGGAGGACATTGGCTAAAATATAACTATGGAGAGGCTTGGCTGGTTGGCTACATCAGTCTCCCACAAACCCACCAAAGTAAGCACCACATACTTACAATGGTGGAAGCAACCACTGGGTGGCTGGAAACGTATCCCGTGCCCCATGCTACTGCCCGGAACACCATCCTGGGCCTTGAAAAGCAGATTTTGTGGCAGCATGGTACTCCAGAAAGAACTGAATCAGACAGTAGAACTCATTTCCGAAATAGTCTCGTGAATGCCTGGGCCAAGGAGCACGGCATCGAGTGGGTGTATCACATCCCTTATCATGCACAAGCCTCTGGGAAGATTGAAAGGTACAATGGGCTGTTAAAAACCACATTAAAAGCATTAGGGGGTGGGACCTTTAAACAATGGGACAAACATCTAGCAAAGGCCACCTGGTTAGTTAACACCAGAGGATCTGTTAGCCGTCCTGGCCCTGCCCAAACAAAACCCCTGCCTGTTGTGGGAGGAGATAAGGTCCCTGTAGTGCACACTGGGAGGTGGATGGGGAAGGCAGTGTGGATTGCTCCACCCTTGGGAAAAGGCAAACCCATTTGTGATGTGTGATGATAATGTATTGGTTGGGTATAGAGATGGTTTAAGTATGTAAATTGAGATGTGAGTGTTTGTTATAAGGGGTTTTGGTAAGGAGAATTTAATATGATGGGAATGGTTAAGCATGTATTTTGTGGGGCCTGAGCATGACGCAGATGGTATGGAATAAGGGGTGGAGATTGTAATGGGTCTGGCTGAGCTGCTTTTCCCCATCCAGCCCTCATGCTGCAGCACTGGGAGCTGGAGGGTGTTGATAACACACCCGTGTGATGACTGCCAGTGCTCACACGGCACCAGAGGATGGGGAGGTAAGATGGGGGAGGGGATGCAGCTGACCTGAGATGACCAGTGGGATATTCCATACCATATGACATCAGCTCAACTATAAAGGGAGAGGGCAGGAGGAGGATGGGTGGCATTCAGCTTTGTCCTCCAAGCAACTGCTACAAGTTCTGAAGCCCTGCTTTCTGGACTCGGCCTGAGATCGGCTGCGGATGGGAAGTAGAGAATAACATCTTATCTAACATGGCTCTTTTCTTTTTGTCTTATTCTCTCTCTGCATGCCCACTGATGAAGGTTGGGGGTAGTGACAGAAAGGCTTGGTGGTCACCTGGTGCCCATCCAGGGTAAACCCACCACACGGGAGAAGCAACTGTCCAAGGTACAAATGTCTCAGTTTTAAGATACATTAGGGATCCTCCTAACCTCTGCCCCTTCTGTAGTGTGGAAGGGGATAACACATCCTCTTAAAATATCATCTTGGGAGAATGCAGTCATAAAAACTTGGCCTGAAACACAGGTTGTGTCTAAGGAGGAAGAAATGTGAAGGAGAAGAGAGTAAAGCAGTTTTTCTCCTCAAGTCGTTCATGCTAACAGAGAAAGTAACAGAGAAAGAAGCTGCAGAAGTTAAACAGGGATGAATGTGGGCAGCTAGAGTCAGAATTTTACCTGTAATGTGAAAAAGCAACATCTACTGATACTTTTTTTCCTAACTCAACAGATTTTCTTTAATTTGGTGAAGGTGTCATCATTTTGGCTTGCAACAACTCAAACGTTTCAGACTTTTGTTTGCTAAGGACACATACAGCAGAAATCCCTGAAAAATTACATATAAGCATTAGTCTCACTGCAAGGGTCTCTGTATAGTATTATTTATAATCTGCAGGTCTAGATTCTGTGTCCTGGGAAGGCACAAAAAGCACCAGCATCATCACCCATATATGCCTACTCCACTTCTTCCCCAGACATTTTTTTTACAGTTAATTTTTGGTTGCAGAAATATAGTAACTGTTTGCATTAATCACTTAGTAAGGTGAAAAAGGATTAAGAATTCATATGCAGGCAGCATAAAGTAAGTCACTAGAAGCTGCCTTGAGGGATCATTGTAATTTAGGAGACCTGCATGATTCTCTATAACATCTCTCTTTGCCTGGCTAGATAGTCACCAGAACTTTCAACTTATCACCCTGTACAAATGCATTTTATTTTGTCCAACCCAAGACATTAAATGCAAAAATACCTGTAATATAGCTACAATGCAAACTCTTTCCCATTCGCACCACCAGAAAGACAGATTCCAAAAATCTGGAGCATAAAATTTACTTCCCTCAATTTTCCCCCAAAAGCATAAAATGGGAGACTGCCTGTGTCCACAGATTCTGCCAGAAGCACACATGGAGCTTTCTGCATCAAAGCATCTGCCCATGCCTTGTTATTGTGAGCTATTATTCACTATTTGTTAAAAAACAGTATTTAAGTTTTAAATAGTGTAATCCACTTTATCTGAATCCTGAACAGGTAGGGCATTCTAACCGTAATTACTGCTACCGTATTTTTGTCTCAGTCACCTTTAAGCATCTTGGCACTGCTTTTAGAGTTCAAACCTTTTTAGACGAGATTTGTCCTATGGCTCAGTCATCAACCTAGTTAGAAGGGAGTCACTAAGTGATCAGCTAACGAAACTGTTGTTTAATGAGGAAAAATAGTAAAATGCCTGCATTCCCTAATATCCGATGCTTTCTCTTCTCTCAAGATTTCAGAGCATGAAATACAGTTCAAATAAGTATCCTCATTCTTCTGATAATGGATTAAAACACTAGATGAAAGAAAGTAACTCATCAGATTTCAGCTTCTAGAAATTCATGAAAGTGAATTTAGAGCCCTAAGAGTCCAGTAATTCATAAACAAAACAGTTAATTCATCATTTAATTTTAAGAATCTGTAAGAAAAATAAGACACTAGCAACATAAAGGGAGTATTAGTAAGTTATACCATCAACTTTGAGAAACTGCGTAAGCAGACAGTGCAGTTGTTCAAAACTATATACAATATTGCATTTCTGCAACTGAAGCACACAACTTCTTCAAACAATTTGAGATCACAAAATTTATCAAGCACATAAAAAAGTTTGGTGTTTTCTACACTTATAATCTAAACTTTCTAAATCTAAGCAGACTACAAAAAGGCCTGCTACATGGTGAAGACCTAATCTATTCTACTGACATTAGCAGAACGCTTAAGTTGCACTTGGAAAGGGAAAACAAGTCTCATATCCAATCAACAAGAAGACAAAACACTTCCGTTTCTTTGAATCATAATTAACACTACATACTTTTATGGTTTTAGTTTGAAGTCTCAATCCATTCAGAGTGTTGATAGCTTTTTCGGCATCCTTAGGGTCAACGTAGTTCACAAAACCATAACCCAAGCTCTGCCCTGATTAAAAGAGAGAGACCATTAGTACTGCAGTCCTATACAATAGGTAACTAACGGCATTTAAAACCTGTAGAGATACTGAGCAAAAATTGCTTATATTGAAGAACAATACCTGACCCAGACAAGCAAGTTTCAAAGGCCCACAAAAACTAGTTTTTCAGAAGGGTTAGGATTTTTTTAACTAGTTTCCTCTGTTCCCATGGACTGCCCTAAGTTCAATGCAGAAATGGCTACAGTCCATTTAATTATAATATTTAAATTACTATGCAAAAGGTTCAGGCATTTGTTATGATCTGTTAAGAGACCAGAGGAAGTACAGGAGCTTCAAAGTTAAGACAACATCACAAAGTCACTACTCACTTATGAGCTTTAATTGAGCATAGAAATTAGTGGCGAAAATCAGGACCACTGCTTGAAAATGAGTGCGTTTCAAATATACTTCGATATTAGACCTTGAACCAGATTTGAAAATTAACATTTTTGCAGATGTTGTTCACACACTCAGTCTCCCAGTAACAAGGAGTTTAAAAGTTCATTCCCCCTTCAAAACAAGGTACAAGTAAAGTGTCATAAGTTAAATATCATCCAAAGATGCAAAATTTTCTTTTTTTTTTCCTTAGCATTGGTAATTCAGATGATAGATGGACATAAAGCATTTTTAATTAGCTCTCAAACACTGAACCACAGCCCATTTCTAACAGCATATTCTGTCTAAGCACTTGTTAAACACTTGAGGGATTAGTAGTCATCTCTTGACAACTTCAAAACTTAAATTATACCATCCTTAACTAGTATACCTCTTAAAAATATTTTTGGTGCATAAGAACAGAAATAGGGAGAAAAATTTAACATAGCAAAAGGATGCCACTTAGTAAGAACATGACCTTTCATGAGGACAGACCTCTTCAGAAACACTCCCATACTCTGACTTTTTTTTAGAAACTGAAACAATGAGGTTCAAAAACTAGTGAAAGAGAAGCATCCGATATCTAATTCACAAAATACTAGTTTGAAAGATTAGTCTGGATATACAATAATATAAAAGGATAAACAGTTCTACATAAAGCACAAACGGCAAATTCATTTATTGCCAAAGATATAAAAGAACCAATGCTGTACCAAGTTCTTGTATGGTAGGTGTATTGCATATATTAAATAGCATATAAAGCAAAAAACTGATGGGAAACTTATAATTGATTAAATAAGACCAGAGAGGGTTTAGTAATGAGCCTACCACTGCTGGCATTCATAATTTTGTACAGATTAGTGCACCATAGCACTGAAAGTTAAGAGGACACAGCTGCCATCCCACTCCCCAAAGCTATGCCCATTCTTCTGAATCTCCTCCTCAAAACAGCACTTACAAATACAAATAAATGTGCTAGATGAAGCCATGAACAGCTTAACAGATGCAAAGTTATTAACAAAGAACATCCCAAACCCTCCTGAACGACCTGCTCTAGAAAATGCTACTCTGAGCAGGAGGCTAGACTACATGATCTACAGAAGTGCCTCCAACCTTAGCAATTCTGTGTTTCCGTTACAAGTAACATGAAAATAAGAAGCATTTCTGTATTCATTTACAGATCCACCTAGATCAAGTTCAGTTCCTTATCCGGAAAGTGCCTTTTCTCTTATTTGATTACAGTAGAGGAATTTCTATATCTGTCACCTTCATCACTCCCACTGTCTGCAGACAAGTCTTCCCAGTGCCTCCTAAAAACAGCAACTTAAATGAAGGTTTCTTTTTGTGCACTGCTTTTATTTTAGTCTTATCTCCTAATACAGAAATGCAGATTTCTGATGTATTATTAATCTCCAAGAAAGTAACCCATTTAAATTATAACTTTAAAAAAATCCCAAAGAGAAAGCTATTTCATGGAAAATCTTACCAATACACTACTCGACTCCAGAGTGAGCTGAAAAAGATATTCAGAATTTCTATTATTCTCCTGTTCACATAACCCGATTTTCACAAAAATACCCAGACCACTACAAGCAAAGAGCACATCTAGCTGTTAAAGGTTATTATTCATGACCTGTTCTTCTAGAGACATTTTATTAGTTAAGTTTGATGAATATTAGTTGACTAGCCTAAGCAGCTGTACAAACAAAATCCAGTACTTTACTTAGGATGAGCCTGAACTAATTTTTTCAGGTTTATTCTGCAATTAAAGAAAAAGCTTTTATTGTGGGGGATGGTGAAACACAGAAACAGGCCATTCCTGGAGACATTAAAAATCTGACTGGATGTGGTTCTGGGTAACCGCCTTAGTGAAAACCTGCCTGAGGAAGGAGAGTTGACTAGATTATCTCCCGAAGTCCCTTCTTTCCTCATTGATTCTACAAATGATTCCTTTCAGATATTTGTTTTGTTTAATTTTGTCTATTGTCTAAAATTCAAAGTTGATCAGATCTGACATTGCAAAGGCTTTATATATTCAAAAACGTTAAGAAAAGCTGAAACGTCTTTAACAGATTGAAATTTCCCCTCAAGATTAGTGGTTTAGTTATACATTATTGATAATTCAGAGGCAAAAATCACTTCCTTCACAGAAGCACATTATGATATATCTTGGCTCTTGACAAGCAATACAGATAATTGGAAACTGAACCTGTTTTCTGGAATCATGTACTTGATGGATCTCTCTTACTTTTTCCTGCTTGTATTAAGGGAGGTCTGACAGTTCATATATAGATGGCCAAGTTTTAGAAAAATCCAGACAAGAATTTCAAACATGCAGTAGAAGCAGCTATTTCAAACAATCCATCAGATATCCCTACTACTGCAAAGTATGTCTGACAGCTGGTGGCATTTCTTGCTAGGTAGGAAAATGCCAAGTGGGTTACAAGAACTTAGAAACTCAGCTCTTTCTAAGTGCTTCACTGATGTACAGGACTTCAGTCCAACTTTATGCTCGTACCACTGTAGCTGTACAAGCCAGAAGTCCTATCTGACTGTGGACTTCAGACAGAGAAACAGTAACATACCCTCCACACACAGATTTTGCTCCAAATTGAATACAGCTGGCCAGCATACATCAAACAAGTTCTTCAGTGCAGCTTTTTCCCCCTTCTCAGCATCCAAACTTCCTCCTTTCAGGACAAACCAAGTAGAAGCTAGCTGCACTTACACCAAATCAGCCACCACTTACATATCTTAAAAAGAGGAACTTCATTATTTAATAATTGGAATTTCTAATTTGTATTGCCTGAAGTCAAGGAATAAACTGAACACTGAAAGAAAATAGCTCCGTACTCCTCCCCATCTATTGCTTTTCCATATCAAACTCCTCTCACCAAGAAATCTCCTGCAGAACACACACTTGTTTCAAAGTCTAGTAACACACTTCAGGTCATTTATGTGTGCGAGTCCACAACAGAATGACAGAAGACAGACGGTAAATCTATAGCTGTTCGCAAGTAAAATAATCCTCATATTTAAATCTCTCTCAAAAAGAAGCTTAGTCTTCTACTGTTTTAGGTCAGGGCCAGCTCCACCTAGCTCAGCTTTGTTTTTCTTAAAGACACTACATTCTGAAAAACCTCTGACACCTCTCCAGGTTAGCAGTCCTGGTACTCTGTCTACTATTACGTGTTTAGGTATTCTGAATATGCAGGTTCAGGTTAGCCTTTTCTAGGCCTTCAAAATTATGACCTACTCAAAACAGACAAGAGACTATCTGTGTATATCAGCTTGTTTATTCTAACTCAGACCTATAAATAGTATTGAATTTCTCATTCTAAGAATGACTATGAGTTTCTTATTTTTGTGATTTGTGCCAGGAAGAAATCATTCACCATCTTCTAGGTGAATACTCTGCCCATTTATAGAAGTGAGCACAATACTTCAGAAATTACATACTCAAGCCATCAGCTGAGCTTCTTCTTGGTAGTCTTGTGGCTATTTCACAGCACAGTTCAAAGCTGTTTATGTATATGTTCCACTAGATTTTACAAAGTAGTTTGGAATAAAACAATAGTTAGATAAATGACTGGTGAAAGAGGAAAAAACACAAACACCTGAAGTAGGAAAAGTCAAAGTGACCTTCAAGGAATAAGGAAATGAACAAGTAAAAGCAGTCTGGCTTGAGTTTTACCTCAGCATAATCCTATTAAAAAAACCAAAACACACATAGCAGTAGAAGTGCATCTCAAGTCTGTTTTAAAACCTTTGCTCTCACAAAGGTTATGATTTGTGTTCATATTCATTAATTACATTTTATGTAGGAACGTAGAGCCATGGTCACTGCGCTCCTGAATTTACTAGAGTGCCTTGAAAAATGTATCCTTTGTCTTTAAAAATGCACAGACTAATTCACAACACTTACGGGGAGGGGGGGTTGCAAATAAGCAAATTATTCACAAATAAATGGGAATGGACCATACAAAGTAGATATGGTGGAAGTGACACCTGTTATCCATTCCTAGTGTTTTGCTTTTAAAAGTAACAGCAATAGTCCTTAAGGCAGAAGAGAGCCCTTTTTATAGAACTGGTAAAGCCACACTTTCCTTCTCCTGACAACAAAAACCATTCAACCTCCTGAATAGGAATAATCTCATTCTAGAACTCTACTGATGTCAAATGACTCAGTTATTTCCAGCAACCACTGCAACATTAAGCAGGCAGATTACAGCAGAGCCCTGCTGCAAGAACTGAAGTAAAAACCAAACTAGTAAAAATCATGATGAAGACAGGTTGGACTACTGGCGATGTGACACAAGCAAAGAAATGACAGAGATCAAGAAACTCATTGGTTGTGTAGCAAAATCTAAGCCAAGTCTAGTTTTTCCTTAAGGTAATTTAGGCTTGTGGGATAATAAAAATGAATCACCACACTACTACACATTTCCATGAAGCACAGCTATTTACATGACCTAAAAGAGGTTACTGCTGAATTACTGAAGGCTCAAAACCAATTACAAATTCAGCTCACTTCACTTGATCACCGTTAACACTTATGTAAAGCTCTCATTAACTTGGGGAGGAATAAGAGATCTAGAGACAAGACAATTTTTCCTGTTGCCCTGTTACTATCCAAATTGTTCATAATGGAGAGAAAAGCAAGAGCTGGTGACATGAAAGAAGAAACTAAATACTGTGTCAGTCTGAACATGGTAAAGTGAGGGGGACAGTATTCTGCTTGAAAGGTAATAAAGCAAGTTGAGCAACCACTGTTATCCTGGGGCATTCTGAGATAAACAGGAGACAGGATGCTGAGGCCTTGAGACAAGCTTGATGGGCCTTAGCTCATCTTGCATGGCTTGTAGATAAGGGAAGATTACACCAAGACAGGGAGGAATAAAGAAAAGCCCCCCCCAGTCTTGTGATCTCTGACTCATCGCAACTCTGCATCCTGAGACAAAAGGTGAAAAGTACACTGCGAGGAAGACTGAGAGCCTTCCTCCCAAAACTCCTGCCCACGACCACCAGACGGCATTGCGCAAGCGCCAACAGGAGGAGGCTTATGATAATGAGTTCCCGGAACTGATTGTAATAATCCAACCCCATATCATGAATATGTAACTAACTCTGTTAAATATGCATGCTTTGGTGTAATAAATACCTGCTCGATAGACACTTCGGTGTGCAAGTTAGGAGGAACGATCCCCTTGCACCCAGTGCCGTAATAAACATACCTGCTTTATAACCTTTACGGGTTGTAGAGTTTGTTTTCCGCACGTCAATTTGGCGACCCAGATGGGACCCTCTCTGCTCGGCTGCGGGACCGGCTGAGGGCTGGGACGTCTTTGGCGCGCCCCGAGAGTTCTCGGAAGAACTCCCTCGCTCACCCGATCACCGCAGGAGCAGACAAGGACCATCAGCGGACCGGGTATGTTTGGGTAGGAGGGGATACCTGTAAGTCGTAGAGAGACGTCCTACGCGAGGTAAAGAGCATGGCAGCTCGCCCCTGGGTAATAGTGCACTATCGGGAAGTCAATGGTGACTTGGGTTCTCCTGGCCGGGCTGGCCGGAGTGGTTTGGTAATGGTACCGTGTGTGGTTTGAGCTCAATAAAAGTGCGGAGTTCCAATCTGCGGTTCCGTTGTCCCGTGGGGGAGCACAGCCGGAGACGAACGAAGCAATTATGGGTAGTGGTCGACCTATGTGAGATATTGACACCGATTCTCACAGGTGTAAATGGTATGTGTGTAGAGCTAGCTCTGAAGTAAGTGGTCTGTGTGTGGGACGCAGTGCAGCTGCGAAGTGAGTGTGAAGCTATTGTAATGTGTTAGTGATTCCCGGGAAGAAAAACAACAAAACAAACCGTGCTAACCGGTTGAGTGAATTGTCTTGTTATTGGCTGTACATCAGGAATCAAGCCCAGCCGCCCCCAGCCCCTCTGCTATCTGAGGATCAGCTGGAACGCAAGGGGGTCTGATTTCTGCTAAATTTGGGGTTACAAATTGGATAAAAGGAAAGCAAAATAGGGATACAAGACCCCGTTGAATTAATTTAGTGTCTGGTTATTGTTTAGTGTATTATTGTTTTCTGTGTGTTTTGTTTGTTGTATTTTTGACGAAGTTCTGAATTAGCACAGAACTGAGAACTTTTAAGATTGGCCCTGGATCTGTACAGATGCAAATTCAGGGCTAGTTTCAGGTGATTTGGTATAAGGACCTTTTGTTGTTGTATGTGGTGGTTTGGATAATTTGGTTGTGTCTGCTACCCATTGTTATTGTAAGAGGTGTGGGATTTCGTAAACACTGCAATGGGTGGGGGACAGAGTCAGGAGATCGTTGTAAAACCCCCTTAGTGTGCATTTTCGCACATTGGAGGCAGATAGGAGATCAGACAGAAGGGAACGGTGGCATGGCTGAGGGATATTGCACCGATGTATGGCCACTGTATGGATTGAGTGTGGGGGCTGGGGTGACTGGCAGGAGGTGCCTTGGAATGTGATGCCTTGGTGGAGCTGATGGTGATTTTGGAGGAAAATGAGAAATGAGAAAAGGACTGTAAGAAGGACAGGGAAGTGTTGAAACCTTTGAAAGGAAAGGGAAAGGAGGAGCCTGGAAAAAGCTATTGCAATGGCAACGGTAGCAGCATTACAAACCCAGCCAGGGCGGGGGAGGAATGGAATGGAGGACAGAGGTAAAGAATGGGGTAAAGGAAGAAGTTTTTTTTTCCCCCGGATTACAGAGGGATCAATGTGCACACTGGAAGGGAAAAGGGCATTGGAGAAATGAATGTCCCGAGAGAAACAGGGGGAGAGGCAGAGGAGCAATGCAGGTTCATTTTAAAGAAGATTGACAGGGACCTGGGGAATCTACCCTAGCGGATCCACTGGTTAAAATAAGGCTAGGGGAACAACAAAGAGACATGGAATTTTGAATTGACACAGGAGCAACATATTCAGTTTTAAATCAAGCCTTGACACCGATAGATGATGACTTTGTAACGGTAAAGGGAACCACTGGCCAAAGTGAAAAGGAATATTTCTTAAAACCTCTCAAATTCAAATTAGGCAAGCAGTTTGGGATACATAAATTTTTGTATGTGCCAAACTCGCCCAAGCCATTATTAGGGCGAGATTTATTGGAGCACTTGGGAGCAGAAATAAAATTTGAAAAAGGAAAACTAGAATTTAAAATAGGGAATGAACAATTAATTGAAATTCTAAGCTTGACTCTCATTAGCACCCCCATCAAAGCTGGGGTATCCGAGGAAATGAAAAAAAATATTTCCAGGAGTATGGGCATCAGAAATACCTGGGAGGGCAAAGACTGCCTCCCCAGTAGTGGTGAAACTCAAACCAGGGACCCAGCCACTAAAAATTAAACAATACCCTCTAAAATTAGAAGACAAAAAAGGAATTAATTGCTAACAGAGTGTGAATCGGAATATAACACGCCTATCCTGCCAGTTAAGAAACCAAATGGGAGTTACAGGATAGTGCAGGATCTGAGGGCCATTAACAGGGTAACAGATGATTTATATCCAGTAGTGGCAAATCCATATACATTATTAATTAAATTAATATCTGAATTGGCTTGGTTTACCGTATTGGATCTGAAGGATGCCTTCTTTTGCCTGCCTCTGAGTTTGGAGAGCCAGCCCCTGTTTGCCTTTGAGTGGGAAAACCCAGATTCTGGGAGAAGAACACAACTCACATGGACAGTATTGCCACAGGGGTTTAAGAACAGCCCCATTCTTTTTGGGCACAAACTAGCCAAAGACCTGGAACGATGGTAACATCCACCTGGAATAGGGGTGGTATTGCAATATGTGGACAACTTATTAGTGGCCACTGAAACAAGGGACATGTGTATGGGATGGACAGTTGGTTTGCTGAATTTTCTTGGACTAAATGGTTATCGAGTCTCTCCCCAGAAAGCCCAGGTGGCTCAGCAGCAAGTAACCTACCTGGGATTTGAGATCACCGCTGGACAACGAACCTTAGGGACTGCAAGGAAGGAAGCCATTTGCCAGACCCCCAGACCACACACTGCTAAGGAACTCCGTACGTTTTAAGGCATGACAGGGTGGTGCCGTTTGTGGATATACAGCTATGGACTTTTGGTAAAACCACTTTATGAACTTTTAAAAACTAATTCAAAGAGCCTCATTTGGGATGAGGAGGCTGAGCAAGTAGGAACCGATGAGAGCTCCTGCTTTAGGGTTACCAGACACCACCAAACCCTTCTGGTTATTCTCTTTTGAAAAACAGGGAATAGCCTTGGGGATTCTGGCCCAAAATCTGGGACCATACCGAAGGGCAGTGGCATATTTCTCTAAACAACTTGATGAAGTTAGTAAAGGATGGCCCAGTTGTTTAAGAGCGGTAGCTGCAGTAGTGCTTAACATCCAAGAATCACAAAAGTTCACACTGGGCCAGAGGATTACAGTATTGGTCTCCCACACTGTATCTGCAGTATTGGAGGCAAAAGGGGGACACACTGGTTGTCCCCGCAAAGGTTCCTTAGGTACCAGGCCATTCTGGTGGAGCAGGATGATGTGGAGATCCTGGTTACTAACATTGTCAATCCAGCATCTTTTCTCAGCGGGACCCCCGGGGATCCAGTGATACACGACTGCCTGGAGACCATTGAGGCGGGATATTCCAGCTGACCGGACTTGAAAGAGGAGCCGCTGGAAGATGCTGAAGACTCCTGGTACACCAACGGAACCAGCTTTGTTCAACAAGGCACCCGCAAAGCAGGATACGCGGTAACCACTACAGAACAGGTAACAGAGTCCAGAGCTCTGGCTCCAGACACCTCAGCACAAAAGGCAGAAATAATAGCCTTGACTCAAGCACTGGAATTGGCAAAAGGAAAAAGGATTAATATTTGGACAGACTCTAAATATGCATTTGGGGTAGTACATGCCCATGGAGCGATCTGGAAGGAAAGGGGACTTTTGTGTACCCAGGAAAAGCATATAAAGCATGTTAAAGAAATTCTTAAACTCCTGGAAGCAGTTCAGTCACCAGAGAAGGTGGCCATTATGCACTGTAAAGCTCACCAGAAAGGAACAACTGCACAAGATCTCGGCAACTCAATGGCAGACCACGAGGCAAAAAGAGTGGCTGGAGCTAGTGAGGTGGAGGTGTCATCCTTGATCCCAGATGGTAAAATACAAATTGATGGTGAGCAAAGGAAGATCAGAAGTTAATTGCTGATCTAGGTGGGAACATGGAAAAGGGTAAATGGGTAAAGACTGCACAAGGTAAGATAATAGTACCGTCGACGTTGTTATGGGCTGTGGTGATGGCAGAGCATAGGAAAACACACTGGGGGGCGGAGGCATTACATAAGTATCTGAACCCACGTATAGTTGCTCGAAGTTTATATACTACAATCAGGCAGGTAACACACAACAGTGTGAAGTGTGTTTACAAAATAATCCTCACACAGGCTTAAAAGCTCCATCAGGACAGATAGGGAAAGGAAATTACCCAGGACAATAATGGTAAATTGACTTTTAGGAACTCACAAGAAAAGGGGGGTTCTGGTATTTATTAGTTTAAACCATATGGCCCTGGATTTGATATTAGCCAATGAATGAGGAGTCTGTACAGTTGTTAACAGGTCCTGCTGTTCCTATGTGAATCAGGAATGTCGGATTGAGATGGACCTGCATAAAATCTGGGATCAAACAAAGATCTTACACATGGTAACAAAATGATACCTCATGGGGATTTCAGGAGCTGTGGGGGAAATTGACTTCGTGGTTACCGAACTTGGCATGGTAAAAACATTGGTTTTGATGATAGTGGGGTTGATAGTGTTGGGAATATTAATGTACGTGTCTTTTAGATGCTTTATGTGTTGGGCTTCAAATTTATTGGACGATTATAGTCGTGGGAAGAAACACCAGTTAAAACAGAGAATAGAATCTGGTAAATATTTTCAGAAGGATCTCTCCTCACCTAGAGTTATTAGTAAAAGTATTTACTAAGTTAGAAGAAAAGGGGGGAATTGAAGTGAGGGGGACAGTATTCTGCTTGAAAGGTAATAAAGCAAGTTGAGCAACCATTGTTATCCTGGGGCATTCTGAGATAAACAGGAGACAGGATGCTGAGGCCTTGAGACAAGCTTGATGGGCCTTAGCTCATCTTGCATGGCTTGTAGATAAGGGAAGATTACACCAAGACAGGGAGGAATAAAGAAAAGCCCCCCCCAGTCTTGTGACCTCTGACTCATCGCAACTCTGCATCCTGAGACAAAAGGTGAAAAGTACACTGCGAGGAAGACTGAGAGCCTTCCTCCCGAAGACCCCTACCCACGACCACCAGACGGCATTGCGCAAGCGCCAATGGGAGGAGGCCTATGATAATGAGTTCCCGGAACTGATTGTAATAATCCAACCCCATATCATGAATATGTAACTAACTCTGTTAAATATGCATGCTTTGGTGTAATAAATACCTGCTCGATGGACACTTCGGTGTGCAAGTTAGGAGGAACGATCCCCTTGCACCCGGCGCCGTAATAAACATACCTGCTTTATAACCTTTCACGGGTTGTAGAGTTTGTTTTCAGCACGTCAATGGATACATCCTATTACCTAGACAAGTCCTCTGATGGATAACTATTCATGCACAAAATACTTGGTTGCATGAAGTAGCCCAGGTATCCTGAGGCATCCCCCAGCTCCGTGCTGGGAGGCTAGGTAGCAAGACCTGTCAAGTAAGACTAGAGATTGCTCTAGACACGACAATTAATAGGACATTATCAAGTCAGAGTGTGGTTCAACTGGTCACCGACTTTCCTGCTGGTTGCCATAATCCAAAGGCTTCACTTGAAGTTCACTTTCTCAGTAAGTAACAGCTTATCTCTCATTTAAATCACCACCTGACATCACTTCTTTCTTGCAGTGTCCACTGCCATTCTCAGTTGCATACATACCCCTCTACTTTATCTATTTAGAAATCATATTCTGATAATACAAGGAACAATCCTTTTTCTAGATTCAAATGAAGTGTTCACACTCTATAAGCTGCTACTGTCTCCTTGTTACTGTCTGTTCACTGACAGACAGTTTTAAAGGACTGGACCACTAGTGGTCACTGCCTGTCCAAGGCACCAATTTATGCCTCAACTGGACCAAGGGCAGCACCTGTAAACAGTAATGAACAGTTAAAGACAAGTACAGGGTAACATGATAAAGACTTCACCTAGATAATCTATTCATAATTATCATCTCTGTACATAATTACTGCATCTTCTAAACATTCTCTTTCTCTAGCAAATCTAGAAGTTATTTACAAACAGTCATTCAATGACACTGGGACTTAAGAAAAACTGAGAGACATTCCAGAAATTATGTACTTCCATCAAGCCTGTTTTCTTCCTTCCAAACCTGCATTAAGATTCTACTGTTCTGTTAAGTAGTTACACAAACAGTTGAAGGAGCCATTTTGCTCAAGCACATCAGGTCAGCAATTAAGATGATTTCTCAACCTCCCTGAAAAGTGGGGCCTGCCCAACAACTTTTCTTGCAAGAGAAAGTATACTTGCCAACATTCATTTCCTCCTCTTTTTTGGAAAGAGATCAAACAGCCACAGGCAGTGGCTTGACTTCTAAAGCTTTAATATACCTGCCACCTAACAGTTAAATTCCTCCATTCTACTCTTCCAAAAAGGACAGAAAGGGCAAAAGCCTTCAGATCAGACAGCTCTCTTGAAGGCCAAGTTAGAGATCCTCTACTTTTTACTACTATACCCGTAAATCTGGAAAACAGGGGAAAGTAAATAAAGTAGGAGTATAGCATGTAAGAAGAGAAAACCTCTCAAACTAGATTGATATGCAGATTATCTCTGTGTAACTGCTCCCTCCTGCAATGGCTAAACAACGATAGTCTATTTTATAATGGACAGTGGAGTGCAGAATTGCTATAAAATGCTTCTATTATGTTTTCAACCTATAAGCTACTGCTCAGTTTCAGAAGGAATATTCCCTAAAGCTTGAAGGCACTTCAGAACAAAGAAGAAATACGTTTCAGACACAAGCGCCAAAGGCAGCATCTTCAACAGTTCTTTAATCAATGCTACTGGGATGGATGCATAACAAGAGAGTTCAGTCATCTGAACTATGCAGTCCTGTTAACAAGAGTTTGCCTTAAAGTGCTTAAGTGTCATTTACAATCTATTACACCTTAAAAGGAAAGCTTGAAAAGTAGACAAGCATGCACTTTAACTTAACAGATACTAAGTAAGCCCTTTCAAAAGCTACTTCTGAAATACTGTGAGTTCTATCATACACAAAAAGTCCCTGTGAGGTTACAAATGTGCAGTGAATTCAAGTGCTGCATTTTCCAATAATATTGCAACATTTTAACTACTGAAAAATATACAATATCATGACTAGAAAGCAGCCAGTTATTATGGTAGTTTTATTTAATGACTGATTCAAGCATCTTGGTAATTTGCTAGGTCGCCTTTGAATGTTTATTGAGTGTAAACATGAAGTCTGACAGCAGAAATTTCTGGCCATCATCAAGCCTACTTATTTTCTGCTCTTGAAGTCTCCTGCTGTCCAGCTGGCTACTGAATAGGTGTCCTCATGATTCTCCTCTCTAACTGAAGGTAGTTCTCCTACATGCATGAGCGTGAGAACCCTGTCTCCCCAGACAAATTCCAATACTGTCGAACTTCATCTTTGCTTAAGCACACAGCTGATATTTTCTTTCCAGCACTGCTCCATTAGTATACAGTGGTATTATCACCAGGTGACTAACAGATGATAAAAAAACAGCATTTCCACCCTAGAAGGGTTTCTGTTGCTGCATTTCTTCCTGGGGTCAACTACCTGCATTACTTCAACATGCTCTCCCTACACGAGTGAACCAAAACACTCACCAAAAAAAAAGCAAAGCAGCAAGAGGCCTTTGAAAGCTTGGCACACCCACCAGGTAAGGGAGTCCTTGGCTGCAGTTTCCCACAAACACACAACATAAGGGCATGAGCAAACTACCTTTTGCAAGTAATTGTTGATTAAATTACTGGAGTGTGCAGCTAATCCTGCACTTTGTCTGGAGTTCCTGAACATTCCCATAAGGTCCGCAGACCAAACAGAACAGCTAATCAACAATTTTAGCTAATTGCTTTTTCCACACAGAAAAAAATAATTAGAGCCAAAACAAATACTATAATAATCTGAACTCTCAAAGCTTTTCCAGTGTGTACTCAACTTCTTGTAAGGTAAGACTGAAGGAGTTCTATGAAATAAACAGGTTCACTTTAAGGAGCAAGCAGAGATATGTTTGTAAGTTGCACTTCTTAACTGATCCTACTGATCTCCTTAATGTAAGAAAGTAGCCTCACTGAGTGTTATCAATATTAATTCTCAGAAGATAAAGAATCCAAAACTATTAATATGTTTCAAATGACAATCTGATACACATATATATAAAAAAAAGCAAAAAAACCCCGTAACACTTTTGGTTAATGCTACATCTGAAAACTAACAGACACCATTAAGCTATAAAACTATTTTCATAGTACAAAAATTTACCACATGCACATTAATCATACTGTGTTATCTTCTGTTGATTTGACACAGTCATGTATTTACCTTCCACCAAGAGCAATAAAAAAAATTTGAAGATAAGCTGTCATATTAAAAAAAGGAATTTTTCTACAATACAGTCATTCAGTATAGTGACATTTCAAGCTATTTCACTTTCTGCAAAATATCTTATTGCAAAATAATGACTTGAAATATAACAAGCAAGAACTACAATATCACACAGAAGAAATGCTAAAAAGCCTATTTTCTGAAAAAATACATACTATTTTCATCAATATATCACAACAAAGAACATGTTTCTGAATCTAAATAATAAAGGCTGGAAGCTGAAACATCTGTAACTCTACAGAAAAAAAACTATAAGAATCCTAGCAGACTGAGGGCTTATTTTTATAATTAAAATTTAGTGAAATATGCTGCCTTCAGTACTTCTTGAAAATACATTGGTCAGTTCCTCATTGAAAACAAAATAGTCTATTTCCTAGAGAATATTAATAAATTTTTTGCTACCAACCATGCAAGTGTTCATTTTGTATCAAACACTGTTTTCAATAAATGAAGCATAACTTTGTTTAAAGCCATAAACTTCTGTCTCTGTATGAAGTTAATTGGTAAAGATCCACTACATTACTTTAAGAACACAGCAGCTTCCTATCTTTGTAAACAGGACCAAGTCACATTTGCAGCAACTTCACATTAGGCTTTGTTCTGCCTCTCATCACTTCAAAAACTGCGCACGCTGGTGGAATAATGCTGTTAAAAGAAACATGTATGACAATATCTCAAGCCTGTATACAAAGGCTGTCATTTGAATTCATCTCATGAACCCATGTAATTTTCCACATCTCCTAAAATTCCAGAGTGGAGATGTGTTGCCTGACTAGCACACAAAATCAAAAGTGGCACTGCATAGAAGACAGTGTTATGTTAAAAACTGCTAGCAGTCACAGCCTGCAATGTCCTGAAGACAAGTCAGTAGGCCAAAGGAAAGATCAACAGCACTTCTGGCCTATAGTGCAACTTCTGGAGCATAGGAAGTTTGATGAACAATTTCAGATACAGGAATAAGCAATATTTAATTCTTTTGTTTGTTTGGATTTGCAATTCAAGACATCGCAATGTTCTGTAATATGCTGGGGTGATCCTCCTGAGAGACAAGCCCACAGAGCACTTGTGTTTCAAGGCAGGGGATTCATTCAGCTGGCATCAGCTCTTTTTGAAAAGAGTTACTCCATCTTTCATAAACGACCACTGTTGACTGCATCTGATTTAGGCCACCAAGATTAACACAGTATTATTTTGACATGGAATAAGACTAAGCACACACCAGACACGCAGTTCTCTTAGGTGTGGAAGTGTGCCTAAAAATTATCTACATAACTGTAGTCTCTCTAACAAGATGCACAGGAATAAGCAAAGGATGCAAAGGAACAAGCACAGAATACAATCAGTGTGGCTTACTTTTAACATAAGTTACTGTTCAAATTCCACAGCCCTTTGAAGTCTGCATTAAGGCTTGAATTGCATTTTAAAAGCAGCTTCAACAAAACAAGGGAAAACGGATGAGCCAACAAGCCATTTCAAAATTTAACTGCAGTTTGGTCATAGTTCCAGTAGATGGATTCTATCCACTTGAACACTTGCAACTCATACACCACTAAGCTAGTAAGAGAGGCAGCCTGCCAGAAAACACCTGTAAACCATCACTGCTACTAGATTTCAGCATTTGATACTTTGATGCCTCTTTCTCCCAAACCCAATTTCTCAGCTATTGCTCCAAATCCAGAAACAAAGAATTTGAAGATTGAATGAAAAGGATCACTGATGGAGGTATTCAATAATTTATTCTGCCATACAATGAGAAGATCATGTCTAATTAAATAGCTGTTAACAGACCTCTAAGTTATCCTAAAAGTAACAATTTTTTAGGAAGTGATGCTGTAGCTTCATCTTAGCCATGTTCAACTCTGCCCTTTTATTAATTTAGTGCCATTCTCTTGCTTTACATTTTGCATGGTTCATCACATGTAAGAAACCGCATCATCTACTGCTTCATCAACACAAGCTTGTTAATGTCAGATACAAAAGAGAGTTAGCAGCTCTGATTCTTCCATACAACAGGAAATCAAGTAGCAAAGGGGTTATTGTGGATGCTAAGATTTACATGAAAGATGTTCAGTAAGTCAGAAAAGACATTAACTGTGCGTTATTAATGAATACATCATGTCCAAATAGAAAATTTCAACCACAAAACCACAGCTGGAAGGAGGAATGACATGGGAAGGTATTTTTTTGCACAAGTAACAGGGCATTTGCTTCTGCTACAGGAGGTTGAATACTGATAGTCTTACCTGTTACAGCCTTTTGCATTAAAACCTCACTAGTGACAATCATGAACCACTTGAAATAACAATGATAGGCCTAGGGAGCATGCTTGCTTAGAGATGAGTTTGTCATATTACAAGTAGAAGCTCCCCACTATGCTAGGGTGAAAGAATACCACTGAATTTGCTAAATCAGTTGCTGTTTTGAAAGCTGGTTTTACCCTTTAATTTTTGCCACTATTGCTAGTAACATGGTCTATGCAGCTGAAAAGTTTTGTCTCTAAGTCAATTTGTTCCTTGCCAGGAATATGGCCAGCATCGTTACATATTCTGTACTACTGTACTACCTAGTCACCTTAAGGAATGAACAGGTTGATAAAGCATCTTCTGCTGATGGGGTGTTCAGAAGCTTGTAGTAATTTGTGCTTCCAAGGAAAAAACTAGCATAAGACTTGAATGTAAACTCTTCTTCCAGACATATTAACAGATACTACTGTGGGATTCTGTTTTGTTTTGAGACTCTTACTTAATCTCCGAGTCTTGAAAGACACCCTGAAATGTGCTGTGATCAGAAGTTTGAAAAAGTCTTTCCTCCCAGGGCACATTTCGTGAAGTTAACTTGCAGTGGTTTTTTCAACGCTTTACTGATGACTGAAAAAAATTATAACAAAATGATACGTTGTTGTCAGAAATCAATTTTTCCTAATGTGTTAACAGAGCTCAAAAAATACTTCCTTTTAAATATGTCGAAGGGGAATATCCTTATATATCAGTTTTAATAGCTGTGATTAACAAAAAAGGACAACTACTGATCTGCAGTACTGAATAGTAGGAAACAAGGCATTTCTCATTTTAGTTGGAAAATATACATTGGACAACAATCCACTAAGAAAAGTTTGTTTTCATTACCTGAAACTGAAATTTGTCTCCACAAATTAATTCTTATAGGAACATAGCAAAATTCTTCTACAATGCAATACAGTAGCTGCTTCAACACACAATGGACCAACCATGAACCAGTTAGGACCATCTGCAGCTTGCAGTCTTGTTACTTATGCCTCTGCTTGTGGTGGCCGAGGGGAACTACCCACTTTCTATAGGGATACCCAGGTACTTATAATCCACATGACATCCTTGAAGGGAAAGGGCTTTAGGGTGTGCAGGTCAGTAACTGCTACCCAAGCTGAGGCAGACTTCACTGAAACATGTAAATACATTGTGCTCATCTCACAGCAGTCATCCTGAAAGGCATTGATTCCTACAAAGACTTCAGATTACTCGAGGTCTTTTAACACACACTAGTTTCCACTAGAATTTATATTCCAACATCTGGCCTAGAATCACTACAGTTTAGCAGAAATATTTACCCACAAGCATCTATAGAAGAGTAAGCAGTGATAAGACACGCCAGAGAGGCAGTGTGGGGACTCAAGGTGGAAGCAAAAAACGCTACTTCTGCTAAAAGCACACAAGATCTCACATGACAAAAGGACCAGTGCCAACTTGAAAGACAGAGCTTTCACAGATTTCTTCTAAGCTACTGCAATCACTGACAAGAGTGAATTTCTACTTGTCTATAGCAAACCTCAAGAAGATATATTGCATTAATCCCCATCAAAAAGCATTGTACTTACTGAGAAGCAGAGTGATACAGTGAAAATGTTCTGATTCACTATATTCACGGAAGTTCCTAACCACAATTAGCCTTACAAAAAGTTCCATTTTTTGAACATCAAGTCCTTGCTTATACTGTATATTGAGTTCAGCTCAGATTAATATATGAATAATAATAAATTGTTTAACTGTTGTAAAAACAGCTTGTTTCCACAATGCCAGTTTTGAGAACTAACCAGGCAACTTAACTGAATCCCTGAACAGACTATGCACGTTTAGTCAAATGGTTGGGTTTTTTTCCCCTACCTTCTTATTTGCAAAAACAAAGTCTATAAACTGTTCTGAAAGGTCAAAACAGTGTCATGCCTGAAAGAGACTGAAAAGCAAGTGGAAATGCAAAGACAATAAAGTCTTGTCTTGAGTAACATAAGACAAAACAAGTTCCTTCATCTCCACCTGTTTGTCTGACTTATTCCAGAAGACGTGAAAAGTACAATAAATTATGCTATTTACTAGGAAAAAGTACAGTAAATGCCACTAAGTCCTGTTCAATAACATTAAACAGCAATACGCAGAATCAGAGAAGAATAACTACAGGATACAACATTAACAGGCTTAACACAATTTTCCATTAATAGAGCTCTGGATCCACACCTAAAGCTTGTTTGAAAACGTTAACTCCTTCAGGATCACTCCTGCAGCCCAGCTAATTTGACAGTACTCCAACCACAAGCTAAATAGGCCAACACTGCAGTTGCAGTTTCTTCTAACGAGCACGCAAAGTGTAAAATTACCTTTGTGCTACAACACAGACTGTGTTTTGAACTCTGCAGCTGCTAAAATGCAGTGGCCTAGGGACTATCTTGAATAGTAAAAAGCTAACAACCACCCTCCCTCTCACATCTCTCACCTGAAAATCCCTGCTTCGAAGTCATAAACAAGGTACCCCAGAGAAGAGATCAGAGTCACCACAAATAGTGATTTTGTTATAAATGAGACCAAAATTGTCTTTAAATAAAAAAGTAAAAATTTATTAGTGATGGAGAATGAGCAAGCAGTGCTGGGTGCGTGGGGAGTCTGCGCTACACCAACACACGCACACAAGATGTCAAGCCAGCAGGCATTTATTACACTAAATCATGCATATCCAACAATGTTAACTATGTATTCATTATATGGGGTTGGATTATTATAATCAGGTCCAGGGACTCATTATCATAGGTCTCCTCCCTTTGGCACTTGCACACTGCTGTCTGGTGGTCGTGGGCCGGGGTCTTCAGGAGGAAGGCCCCCAGTCTTCCTCTCAGGGTACTGTTCACCTTTTGTCTCAAAATGCAGAGTTGCGGTGAGTCAGAAATCACAGGGCTGGTGTGACCTGGCTTGTCTGTGGGAGGCTCTCCTGTATTCCTCCCTGTCTGGGAGTTAGTTTCCCTTATCTACAAAGACCAAGACTACACAAGACAGGCTACAGGATTTATGAGAACCTTGGTAACTCTCAAGGCTATGTAAGACAGGCTACAGCTTACAGTTATGTAAGGCAAAGCACAGCTTTTAACTATGTAAGACAAAGCACAACTTGCAACTATGTAAGACAAAGCACAACTTGCAGCTATGTAGGACAAAGCACAACTTGCAGCTATGTAGGACAAAGCACAACTTACAGCTATGTAGGACAAAGCACAACTTACAGCTATGTAGGACAAAGCACAACTTACAGCTATGTAGGACAAGCTACAGTTTACAAGACTACTAAACTAAGATTTGAGGACATTTACAACTCAGGCCCTGGCCAGGCCTGTATCCGGTGGCAGCAGGGATGATGTCCTGGAGGGACGAGTCCCCAGCAGGGCAGAACACATTTGGTACCTTTCCATACCTGATTTGGTGCTTTTATTACAGCAAACCAGCTTAAGCGCTTGGTTTACCTGTTCCCTTTTAACAGCAACCTCCTGTTGTCACATCTTATTGACACGAATCATCCAATTTTCTTCATTACAATTTGCCTCTAGAACTGTTGATTTTTATTCTTAATTTCACGTTATAGTCAAGTTCTGTACAAGGCACCCTGCTGGCAAGAAACAGCTTACCAGACAACACCTTTTATCCACAAACCTGCCCCTATCAGAAACTGTCACCCTGCCAGAACTTACTTCTTATCTCAGCACACCACTGAGCAGCAGCTAGCAAGAACCCCTGCTTCTCACAGACTTGGCACACCACAAAAGAGCAGCCAGCTTCAGTTAGCTCCTTTATCTGCCAGGCTACTCTACCACCCTGAGTGCACTCAAAGCTTTACAAAATTCTGACTGAGTAGAGTGGAAAATGACTGCAAACATCAAGCACATCAGGAGTAAATGCCAAGAAGGAAAAAGAGCTGGGCAGTTTCACAGAAATAGCAATGCTCTTTTGGAGAGTGGCAAAGTTGTAGCGGTCTGTTCATTCATGTTGTCCTCCCTCTATCAGACACTTGTGCTATATGAGCAAATACCTCAAATTCTAGCTACTCATTGCCCTACTATCTTCAAAAATTACATTTTTGTTTTGTCACAGGAATATTTAAAACATTCTACACTGTAGATGAAGAGTCACTTTGCAGAGTAAGCCACTCCACAGATATATCTTGCTTCCACTAGGACATGAAAAAAAGAAAACAAATTGCCTTGTTTGTCTCCCACCTGATCCTTATGTAAGGTATTTCAAGAAAGCATGAAGTCTAGAGTCTCAGATAAAGGTGTAAGTATATGACCACACTGGCCTCCCATATTCTTGTACAGTTAGTTTAGATGCCCTAGAACTACTCTTACATTAAGGAAACTGTATGAAAGATTTAAGCTTGAAGATTAAGCTAACACTGTTCAAAGCAACAGTGACAAGAGACTTGAAAGAAACTGCCAGCCTAGGCTCAACTGAACAACAAGATCACTAAAACTTAAGTTCATATACAGAAAGTCAGGAGCTCTGCAGCAGAACTGACAAGGTGTAATGTTTCAAACAGCTCTGCTCTTGTCAGACACTAAGATGGGCTAGGAGTTTTTGCATTGCTATGACAGAAGTAGAGAAAACTACAAGTTTCAAGCACCCAGACAACACACTTTCTACTTCTTCCACCGAGGGGACACAGTATATTTCCTTTGATTACCTCTAAGTCACAGTAATTTAAGAGCTGTTACCAAGAGATCCATGTTTCACCCATGCTCTGCTGAGACAGAGCACCTTCCCCACAAAGAAAAATCCTTCTCCACCTCACAGTCTCGGTTGTTTGAGCAGACCTCAACTCAGCTTTATCACCAAGCACTTCAACTCCGCACTAGAAGACAGTGCTCCAAGCAAGGATCTGACAGCATAGGGTCCCCTCCTCAACCCTGCACCGACTGTAGGCATATACACTGCACAAACTGAATTATGACCAGTGTTACTAGAAATACTACTGCTGTTAACAATATAAGCTTAACTCTGATGACATCATGTCCAACTCCATACATGTGTTCTAATTCCTCATGTGCAACACAGAATCCTTTGCATTTATTACAATGGCTCTTCAATGAAATCAGAGAACATGCATGAGATACTTCAGTATTAGTTAAAAACTATTTCTGTACAAACTTCCAATTGCAAACATACCAACTACAGACACATTAATTTTCTGGAAGCATTCATCTTCTAGGCAACTGATTTTTACAGCTAGCTCCAGACAGCAGCTGAGTTGCACACTGCATTTTCCATCTGTACTATGTGTGAACCAGTAATGGGACATCGCTTCCAAATATGAGAAACTAGTATCAGCAGAGGGAAAGATGAAGTATGGGTAATTAAACAAGATGAATACACCCATTTCCATAAGAGTAAAGTTGACAAGTCAGAAAGAGGAAGAAATGTGAACCTTCATCTACATACCTGCCATCACACTGTACTACTTCTACACTGTAAAAGTCTATGAAATTTTAAGGTAACATAACCAAACCTGAAGAATTTTCATCTGAGAGCCTGTGAGGTTAAACATAAAGAAACCCCACTGCAATGTGCCAGAGAGTTACCAACCACAGGTCAAACGGGGAGACAGATTTTTGGAAAAAGGCGTGCAAGAGGATCCGGGTTTTGTAAGCTTTACATCTGGGCACTTGGATCACATTTTAAAAACAAGCCCAGGTAACAATGATCAATCAAGAATGTCCTGAAAGACACTCTGCCTTGAGATTTAAAAGGCAGAAAGTTCGACAGCAGGAAGTGATGTAAAAAGAAACCTTCAGGTGGGGAGCACCTGGCTTCTTGTACTAAACGAAACAGTCTACTACCAGGGCTTCACAACTACCCAGGTCTACTGATATGAAATACTGATCCAAGATAGATATCTAAACACATCCTGCATTTTCTAGATAATACAAGCAGGCACACTAAACTGCAAGAGAAGTCTACATATATGCATTATTACTAGTTCAAAAGCACTGTCAAAAGACAAAAAAAGAAAACCCTGACCTATCAACAAGCAGGTTCTCTTCCAGAGAAAATAAGTTGTGAATTTTATGAGACTATGACTATTATAATGAACAGGAGCTTTGAAGTCAAGAAACCTAAGAAATTCTCCCAAGTTTATGATGCAATTTCAGCTGCTCTCTAAAATGACAGTTTGAACTCCAAAAAGTTTCAGTTTAGCTAACAACTCTGCAATCACTCCTGGGTGAATGACAAAGCAGCAAACGCCTGAAATCATGGGAGATTATCTTCCACATGTACAACTGAATACACTCTGAAGACAGTGGGCATTAAAAAGAAGTGCAGTCTTTTCCTGAAGAACACAACATTCATTGCCATTTTTACCTATACTCAAGTTCCAGAAAAGCAAGTCTAGGAAACACATTTTTTCATGCTAAGGTAAGTCTTTGCTTTTAAGTGGTAGCTTCTATTATTCTTACATTTTGTTAAGGGCTGCTAAATCCATCTGCTTTGCATGAGCAGAAAGCTTGAGCTTTTAAGGGCTTGAGTAGGGGCTGTTTGATAATTAGACTTCATCCCATTTTATCTTCTTCCCGTACATTTTAATATTAATTTAAGCTAAAAATACTTAAATTATATCTATTGCTTATATATGTAAAAGCACTTCAGAAACTAAACAGCTATCTGTATAACCTGCTAAGAGTTCATTTATGGTGCTTTGTTGAGATCAGAGTCTCCTACCCATTGTACAACTACAATTAGCTCGTGTGGCAGTTTTGTACCTTTTATTTAGATAAATCTGCATTAGTCAAAAGCATGTAAGAGTTAACACAGTCACAAATATCTGGGCACAATGATGCAATCCAGATAGATTCTCTGGTCAGCAAGTGAAGTGCCCCATTTCTCAGATCCTGCTCCTGTCTGCAGGATTCTCACATGAAGAGACTCTTGTTCAGCAGTCTTTACAACCTTCGTTAATATCAAGGTTTAATTTCTGTATCTTCAATAAAACAAAAAAGCAATCAGTTTTGAAAAACTTGGTGAGAACACTTTTTCTATTAGCTGAGCAAGTAAACTTCACCTCAGCAACCAATGTTGCCCCACCAGCCAGTTGTACCCCTGAATTGCATGCTTGGATATAACCAGCAGGAACTTTCTACAATTCAGCTTTCACCCCTACCTCCTTCGTAACTAAAGCCTTAGATTAAAAAAAAATTACCCAGTAAAGGATACAAACTTCATGTTGACAGTACGATGCAAGGAACTGTAACAACTGGCTGAAACAATTAAGTTGTTTTTTCACAAATTCTACTCCATGGAAAAAAAAAATATTGAAACTACTAGAACAGCCCTTTCTAAACAGGGCTTCAAACTTCTCGCATGAAATTAAGTAGTGAACTCTAGGCTGCCTCCATCCCCTCCAAGGTGTTTTTACAGCAGCAGGGGGACCCTCAAGCTCAACTCATCTCAATCATGAAGTATGCAGGCAGCTTCAAGGAACTGAGGCACAGCTATAATGCAGCCTTAAATGTACTTCAGTGTTGTAGATATGACTGCAGACTGAATGTTAACAGAGTGGAAGGTAATGGTTCAAAACCATAGGATGCTCTCAAGCATTTGGGTCAAAATGGCAGTAGCCATCCCTTGATCCCTCTAAATTTCAACATACGGCATTGGTGACCCAGTACGTAGCAGGCTTCTTTATGACACAAAATTTGTTAGAGCATCACATTAGTGGGGTATGATCTGGGAACCTAACACTCCCTGCAAACATCAACAAATTAAGTTGGAGTTTCTTGATTTTTTCAAACAAATGTTTCACTACTGAGAAACAGTTCATCTGCATGTTTCCTTTCATTCACCAACGCAGGTATTACAAGATTTTTCAGAGTTCCTCCACTGGAGCCATCTCATCTACTTGAGAAACAACCTTCAGTTCCAGCACATCATAAGCGAATTTTCACTTCACGAAGCAGCCAGAGGATGCACCCAATACTGATACAGGCCAACCAGAATTAGATAATCAAAGGCAAACCAAAGCTTTGCCCCTTACCAGTTTTCATTTGCAGTTTAGCCTTTATGAAAGGGCATTTCAATTTCTATGTTTCCCTAAACTTCTATCAATTAAATATATTCACCAAGTATCTAGTACTCATGATAGTTCATTTAAGATAAAAAATGTTAACACAGGAATTAAGCCAATATAATTCTGAAATTCATGCCAAGTCTTGTCCATCACAGAAACATGGTAACAATTCCTGCTCAGAATTGTAGAAAAAGGAAAATTTGCTTTTCAAGAACTGTATGTGGAAAGCCTGAGAATTAGTAAGAACAGGACTGGAACTAGATCATTCTCCCCGCAACATCCACAAACACAAGGTAATCTTGCTCCAGGCTACTTAGATCAGAAGTTTTACACCCAATGCAGTTATAAGGTCAGACAATGTTTTTCAATCTCATTTATAGTAAAACATTTTGGAACAAGACTGATGCAGTGTTTTTGCTGGCAACTGAATGTCTGCATCAAAGCTGAGAATCTGGTCTCTGATAAAGTAGAAACCCCCACTCTTATCTTCAACAGGTCCAACCCTTGAGTCCTCACCTACTAAAAATGTAATTTAAATTTAGGATCCTTCTTAAGGTATCACTTTACGCTATGGAGAAGACAACACACCTTCAAACAAGAGGACTATAATTCTCAATCCCTTCTATTCCCAGACAAGGAGTCCTTTGACGTTAAGTAGTAGCAGTGTGCATTTCTAGCATACATAACATCAAAACCATCATGTAAGAATGTAGGCTATTTGTGCACCCATCATTAAACCTTGAGGCTCACTTCTGTGTACCCACAGCAGCCTCTTAATTGGGAGAAGCATGTAAACCTTAAGCAACTTTAATAAGGAGTGCTAAACATGTGAACTCAGATATGCAAGACAGAGATAAACACTTTGAACAGCCATCCCACTAACTGATCAAGTACCGGTTATATCTTCCCACTCATGAAACAAAAGGTCAGGAAACCACTAAGTAGAGGACCTTTTTTTGAAAAGCACTGAAGTCTTTACCTACAGAGAAGAAGGGCTTGTTTTCTGTATCAACCAGCCATCAGCTGAAGACAGAAAGGTGTAGCAACATCCTGGTCTACTTTCTTCAGCATCTCCAAGCACATTCAGTATTCTTCACAAGAGCGAGCAGAGATTGCTCCACAGTTTGGTCAGTCCTGAAGGACTAAAACCAGTGGTTTCAACAGCTACCATTCTGAAGCAAGGTACTTTAGATTTAACTGTTTAGATTTAACTATTCCACTAACTAATGTCTTTAGAGCAAGCCCACCTGCTATTGGAAAAAGTGCTGGTAACTCAAATCCAAAGAAGAGGCAAATCAACCTTCATTCAATAGCACAGGTGTCAGCCAGAGGACTATTCTATCCAATAATGGAGGCCAACAGATGAGTGTTGGGCTCTGAGTCAAGCTAAGAGGCTGCTTATTTTGTGCCTCTAAATGGTCCCCACCTCAGAGAGGGTAGCTTGTCAGCAACTGAAAATGTGGTCACTTAACTGAAATGAAGAACAGCCACGAAGCATGTCCTAGTGAATTCATCAAGACATAAGTATATATTCTGATAATCATCTTTTTAAAGTTATACTCTTTGGACAGGACTCCCTTGTTTTGGGAGACTTTGTTTTGCTGTGTGAATAATAATCAGCAAAAAACATCAAGACCTAAAAGAATAAATCCATTTTTGCAATCTCAGAAGTACAGCATCATCTCTCTAGCCCAGAATCTGGATATTTCTCCTTCTCTTTAGATTCTACTTCGTAATTAGAACTGAAGTCAAGTATAAAATTGACTCATGTTGTATAGAGGTAAACTGCATGAAGTCCAACTAGTCAGGCTTGAGAATCCACCTTGTGACTGGGGATGCAGAAGTGTAGTTTGTCAACAGAATTATTCAGAGGACAGTAGCCAAGACCTGTAACCAAGACTGACCAATACCAAAACCATCCATTTATATTTAACAGGTTATACTGACACCATGAACAAGTAAAGAAAAAAAATTAGACATGGTCACAAATGTTGTCTCCAGCATGCAGAGAATGGTAACGGAACACAAAAATAAATATGATAATTATCCAGAGTCTTATCAGTATTTTCACTAATGGGGGTATTAGCAGAATGCAGGTATGAGCACTGGTAAAGTACTTTGTATTATTCAAAAGAGGTATAGGATATGGATAAATTCAGCCTCACTGTGCAGACTAGATGGTCAAATTTAGAAGACATCCCTGACTTGGCTCCCTCTGCTCACCCTCAGAAGGTGAAGATGTAAATTATACTAAATACTTGGGAAATGCTCTTAAGTGTCTTTTTGCTGCCAGATCCATGTTTAGGCATCATCCTCATACTGATACAGTAGTGTCTGCTTCCACGTGGAAAAAGGTGTCAGAGCTTTTCTGCAATGCCAGGGGGGCAAATATGTCATCAAAACAAGAGAAGAAAGCATCTCTCGCATCTCGAAGACAAATCCTTCAGTCGATGAGAGAGCTTTACAAAGGGTTTTTAGGCTTCCATTATTCATGTACACAGCTTAGGAACACATCTCTCCAGCACATGCAAGCCAACAACACAAATATATAGCAGAGGCTGAAGCCACACACAACCTGCATCAACTACAGCTTTTGTCTTCCTACTACCCACTGTTGCTGCTCAGGCAACACTGAGTTGATGGTTTCATTAGTATGAGAAAAATGTCAACATTGTGCCACTAACTACTGGTAATAAAGTATTGGCTTCCATCCCTTAAGCCAAAGCATAGAGAACACAGCCTCAAAGAGGTCTAGTTTTTAAACACACAGAAGCTAACCACCACATCCAGGAGTTGCAATCAAGAATATTTCAAGATGCATTCTTGAAAGCTGGATATTTGAGGACTTCAAAAAAGCTAGGAAATAAAGTACCAAAGTCAGTATTTCTGAACAAAACTAATGAAATGTTGATAAAAGTGGTAAATCAATTTTTTTTGAGGAAGTTCAGAGCTGAAAGATGGAGGCGAGACACTGAACTTTGTCAACCATCCTTTCATCCTTGTTGTAAGGTGCAGTCATCCATTTAACAGTCCTTTACAAATTAAACTGGTCTAAATACACATTACCATGTGTGTCAGCTGTTGTTAAAATAGTACTACTAGAATACACCACAATGCTGTTCTAACTTGCACTTTCAGACAGCACCTACTGATTCAAGCATGCATGCTAAATAATTACTCAAGTAATGTGACATACAAACAGCTTTACCTACAAAGTAAAGTCATTTGCCCCTTTTCCCAAGGTACAAGTTTAATTACCTGCATCCCTGAAAAAGAAAATTTTGCATCAACTAGGGCCAGTGAAGTCATGACTCCAGTGGAGTTAAACTCAAGCAAACCTGGCATAAACAGCTGCTTTTCCACATCTGGATCTTTCCAAAATTTTGAAACTCAGAAGATTTAAACACCCTTTAAGATTTATAGTACTCACAAACCTGGACAAAATGCCAGACACTTAATGTTTGGATGTAAAATCTAGATAATGATGAATCTAAGTTCCTTCTGACTAGGAACAACAGCACTGGTTTCTTCTGCCTTTATTTCATGATTTAAAAGAACTGCAGAACACCATCTGACAGCTCACTGCTTGAAAAAATTAAAAGATGCAGCAAATCCCAAAACCAACATACCTGTTATTTTGTCCCTAACAAGCTTGCAGGATTCTATCTCACCAATGCTGCCAAACAGACTCTTCAGTTCCTCTTGTGTCATGTTCTGTGGAAGGTAGTTGACTATTAAATTGGTCTTGCTGTCTTCTGTATTCCCAGAATCAACTGGTGATGAACAACTGTTTATGGTGGTTGAACCATGGGCTGTGTTATTGCAAGTTGGTCCATTAGACAGTTGTGTTTCCATGGCAGCAATTACCTGCTGAAAAACACACAGAACAAGAACCATCAAAATTCGTATTTCACCACCTGTTAAAAGAGTCCAGACAAAAACCTAGAAGACCTGCCTATGCAGACAATGGTATTGTCAGGGCCATATGCTGCCTCTATATGACAAAAAAACAACCCACCCAAAAAAACCCACAAATACAGAAGGATTATTAAGGCAATTCTTAACTGAGGCAAATAAAATTGTTGCCAAAAATCTCCCAGGAGCTCTCTCATTCAACACTCGATTAAGCAAAAAGCTTAATCCTCCCCCATTCCCTTCATTTAAGGGCATCACAGCCTTCCTAATATAGAAGTTACCTAGCAAAATTGTCCTTTACAAGGGTAATCAGTTCTATTAAAAGTGGTAATTAAAAGCTACATTTGGTATCATTTCAAAGTGATAGCATTTGGTTATTTAAAAAAAAAGAGGTGGGTATTAACTATGCTGATTTCTCATAAGCAATAGCAGAAAGCAAGATTAGCAATTTAGAGATACTTAGATATATGAATGAGCTGGGATGGAAAACAAACTATTCCTTGATAACCCTGAGGTCAATATTCTGTCACCACAGGTTGGAAGTAGACTTCTAAATGCTTTTGTTTTATTAAACTGACAATTCCTGGTTCTCACTTCTTCCCTCCCGTGCACCCTGAACACGCTTAACTTTGACACTAACTTGATTTACTTTTAGGCATCAAAATAAAGGAGCAATCACCACTCCAGGAACTACTGTGCTTCACCCCAAAGTAACTGACTGTACGATTGGCAGATAGAGCGCCAATAATTTGGAGAAATGTCACTACTTGTACCACATGTACAAAAGGCTCTGCCATCTCAGTCACTGAATGTTAACAGCTAGTAAACACAGATTTTTTTAATGGCAGTCTAATACCCAAGATTTGGGCAGCCTACCCTCTTTGAGACCAACTACATAGGACAATGTCTAACAAAATTCTATAAATTTATTCTCCACTAACAAACATTTTAACACAGAAATAAGACTTATCAAGAAGTTTCACTGAAAAAACCTCATCCAGCAATCACCAAAATCCAAATTCATGCTTCCATTTCTAGGAGAAGTTCTGGCACAAAAAAGCCTGTTGTAAAACTGCAGTATAATGTCAGAACCTCTGCACGGTTTTTGTCCTAACTGTCCTGCCCAAAGCAGCTTATGCAATCAAGGCGTACCACCCCCAAGGCACACCCAAACAGCTGATTAGGTCAACTATACTCAGGGAGTGCAAATTTGCTTTTCCTAAAAACATCACAGGGGCTACACCGAGTGTCTTAAACTACAATTCAGACACTCCTGGGAAAATATTTCTATGATATGCGTGCAGAAATATTTTCCAAAAGGTTACTTCAGCATAATAAAAAAAAGCAACATGCACATATTAAGAATACTTAATATAAAAATGTGATCTATTTTTCCTGAAGTGTTAACTGCAAAAACATTTTCTTCCCTTATGACAAACTACAAAGGGTAACCTGCTCCTGGTACTGTCATGAAACAAGTCTGCTGAAAAGATGAGAAACTAGATGATCCCAATTCAGACAAACTACTTGTCAAAACACTAGTATATCTGTCAGAGCTACTAGCCACAAATGCTGTGCTCTGACTGAGGCTCTCTAGGATTGCTTTACACCCCACCTTTCTGTTTCTTCCTTAAACTTGAAGTGTTCGTTGGTCAAAATTAGCAGGCTTGAGCAAGGACAACAAACAATCCTCACTTAATTGCACATTTAATGTTCAGGTGGCAAGAATGAAATCCTAAGCCAACATTCAACTGAACAGCTGCAGTAGCCTGTGTGTGCTGAAACTACAGCTCTTCTCAGCTATAGAACCATCTGCTCTGAATGAAGTCATACTAATGTGTTTTACAAATAATGCATAGTCCATTGATAGGTTGAATAGAACTGTTCATAAAACACAAAGCATATCTTCAGCATTTACTAAATATTTTCCACCCAGAAAAATAGATTGAGATAGATTTACAGTTTTCAAACAGTTTCTTCGAATAAGACTTGTAAATATACTTTTAAAATGGTAAACATAAACACATAGTATACAGGTTTTTAAAGTTACTGCAATTTAGTATTCAGACCATACCAAAACCATTTTAGTACAATACTACTCTTAATTACCCACCGGGTATTTTGAATTAGTACTAAAGTCTAATTGATGTTAGAAAAGAGGCAAGCCACTGCAGTGTAATTTCTACAGGAGATCACCATATTATAGAAAAAGTTGTCATGGTACACCGTGTTCTATGCTCTCTCAGAATAGGGACACAACCCGCAGCCTACAATGAAATGTAGAAGATAGTGTTCCAAATGGAGGACTAAAGAGTTTGGTATGGCCTCAGCACTATTAACATGTAATAAAGTAGCCTACAGAATTTAAGAAAAAAATCCCACAGACCCCAGTCCAAGGCTCTGCTGCCCACGAACCACTTCTAAGCAGAGAAGCCACATCACACAGTCTGACTGCCATGTTAGTTTGGAGTTGCCGTCTGCAATATGGACACAAAAAGTACCGTATGTTAGATTAGCAAGGTAATGCAACAAATCAGTTTGTACAAATTTACAGTAATTGCATTTATATTCCCAGCACGTCCATGCAGTGTGGCTTAATTGGATTTGAGGCAATTCCAATCTAATCTCTCCAAATTGAGTTCTAAATTTATTTTTTCTTACATTAAATAAAAAGCTTGATTTTAGGATTTCAAAGATAATGCAATCTAGTTACCCTTGCATCTGCCCTGGAAACTACTTCTAGAACCACACCATGACTAAAAGGAACTATACTGAAAAACAGATTTTTAAATCTTCAAGACTGAATGTACAGGAAAGAAAGCAAACATCGTAAGTCAATTTTCCATTAACATGTAAGATAACCACACACCACTGAAAAACCCTTTACAAGCCTTTCCCAGCCCACAAAAAAATACACAAGACAAACTACTTTGAGATCATCAAGTCTGTTCTTAAAATCTTGTGTTTTAAAAACTAAGTTAAAATTTAACAGATGTTAAGTTAAAGATGTTAAGTTGCAACAGCAGTTTAAATGAATCACTGGACATACAAGTGCCAGTAGGGTCAAAGATTTCTCAAGTGGAATAACTAGAGCAAAATACGCAAGAGGTAGTTGTTCTTCAGGGTATTTTTTCCCTCATTTGTTTTTAAGTAAAGCATCATTGCAAACCCAGTTGAATTTGAATTGAACAGTGCTAGGAAGATACCAAAAAAGCTAACAGGACATTTGCAGATGATTGCAAGTAGAGCAGATGTTTAATATAACCACAATACCGCCACAAACAGGGAAACTCCTGGCTGTTGCCACAACTTGAGACTGGTTGAAGTTCAAGACATTCTTCTTGCCCTTGGTTAGCAAATGAGGTAAGTCTACACTTGATAAAATAAAAAGGACTCAGGTTCTGGAAAGCTGATGCATCCAGGGTTTATAAACACATACTTCAAAGTAACTTTTCCTGAACCAGTGTAAATTAGTCTTCATTTTGGTTTGCTACTGAAGTCCATATGGTTACCCGGCTTTATGTCTGGTCTTTATTTCTAACTTCGATTGATACAGACCTTTAATCCTATCTTTTTATGCAAAATACCGAGGCTTTGGTATCAGCTGCAAATTTCCAAGCCATTCTCTCTGGTCTCAACCCAAAAAACAACGGTTAACAACTGCACTTCTGAAGCTCTCCATTGTGTACAGGCAAGTATGTTTGAGAAGCTGATTATTACATAAAGAAAAACTGAAAGTCTAATTCCAGACAAGCTTTATGAAAGAGACTGTGTTAAAGTAACAGTCTACAAAATTCTGTCTTACAGAAACTATAGTGATGTCCATAGATATATGGTTCTCAGCAAAGCAGCATGACCTAATCAGGTTGTTTGCTTCCTGTTAAGTCATGGGCTGCAGATGGAAAACTCCAACGGGACACCTTGTGTGCAGATGACATCAATGTATTTGCTACATAAACTTCACTGTGCACCTGTGCTCTAGAGCATCACACCACAGCTCAAGAAAGCAAAGAGCACTTCCAGACTGCATAACACATCTATCTTCACTGAAGTGCTCCACAAGGAACTCACATCAATGTACAAGTCAGTTCTATAACTGCCACCCCATTATGTCTCATAACCAAATTTTGCTCTACCAATCTTTTTTTACCATTTTACTTTCAAAGCTGCATAGAATGTTTTTACATTTAGTTCAAAAACTAGAGTTCTTATCCTTTTATTTACACTTCTATCTGACCAAAAAAAAACCCCACAACATAGTCAATTACACCAAAGAAAAAGCAAAAGTAATAAAAAAAAGAATTGTTTTCAAGCCTAACACTAACATGTAAGAACAGTTGTAAAATACTGAACTACTGAAGAATCAGTATCACCATTAAAAAACTAATCCAGTTTGACTATTAGCATCAGAGACAGTATTATGCTTTGGATTATTAAAATAGGTCAGCAGTTACTTACTACATTCAGAATTTAAGAAATCACTAAGTCCAGGGAGTAGGGCTCTATGCCTATTAAATAAATGTAAATTTGTCTTAAAATACATTCATATTAAGAGAGGAACAATGAAGTTAAGCTGGAAATCTGCTCTTTCTTCACAATCCTGAAAGGAACAGAACCGAAAACAAAGCTGGTTCATTTAAGCAAACTGAGTGGTTCCTTTTGTTAACATACAGTGCAGTGGAGCCATACACCTTTCAATAAACTTTTAATTCACCAAGCAGCGTGAAAAATTCAAATACTTTTAAAACACTTTGTAGCATTAACTGAATACCATTTTCTAATTAGCTGCAGTTCAAGTAAGTCATGAGTAAGGTTTGACTAGCAAAGAAGCAAGTAGGCTTTTTTTTTTTTAAGACCAAAACCATCAGGAGTTAAAAAGCCATATGGTTCATATGATTAGTTCTGGCTGCCATAGAACATCATCTATTTTATCAACAGTAGATTTTTATGAGAGGTTTAGAAAATAAAGTAGAGCTAGCAACATGAAGACCAGTAAAACAATAGTCACAGTGGTCTATTAATTTTCCCTGCAAAACAGGTGTTTTGATATGTAATATACTCAACTGCTTGTGCTCAGCTGAAAACAGAAGCTAAGGATGGATGCTGGCAGTGGTGAGACAGGAAAAAGGTGAAGTAACATAACAGAAAAGCCTTCAACCACTGTTACTATCTCAGGTATATATGCTAGAGAGAAATTTTTATCACATCACGCTTTTGTCCAAAGCCTTTCTACCACCTGTTTTGATTCATACATGTGCATCCCAGTAACTGAGAAAAAAAAAATCACATGCTCAATACCCTGAGTCTAACTGTCCAGACACTGGATATTAAATTAAACACATCTGCCTCCTCCAACAGGTTACTGCTGTCCGGAGGCAAAAGAATCTGCACTATGAAATGCCTCCAGCCTCAAGGGTCAGAGCTCATACAATGCTCTTGATAAACCCTGAACACGTTCCCAAAGAGCTCACACTAGGAGACTTTCAGAACTTTAAAACTCAGTATTTGTCCTTCCCCTTTTGAATACAGAAAGCACAACAGAAGCACGTGACAATTATCACTTGTTATTTGGATAAGTAAATGCTTTGTTTTCATAATACCAAACAGAAGAACGTACTTATCCCTGGGGTTTTACTTAATGTCCTTTATATTTACAGAGTACTTATACCAACTACTTTGACTCACTACAGTAATTAAGGTAATTTAACAAGGATAAGTTTGTTGTCTGTGAGCAATGTTGCCCAAACCTTAAATAAAAAGAAAAAAAGGCTTCATCATTATTTGGGTGCTCAGTAAACGGCAATAGCCCTGACATAGCCTACACATTGTATTCTGCTTTAAAAAACAGAACTCAATAAAAAAAACTCAGTAACTAAGTATTTCAGCACAGTTATTTGAATAGATACAGTTCTTAATGCTTCCCCTTTACTGATTTTTATATTTACTGGAGTGTTAAAATTGAAGGGCTCATGGTTGTTTTGGTTTTATTTTCAAATACTCAAGTATTTTAGGAGCCTGAATGAAAGCACAGCATTAATTCAAAAGGTGTACAATGAGGTAATGGAGGCTGTTGAATCCAGAATACTCAAAAAAATATTATATATGCTGTTAGAACATCCCAACTTCTTTATGGGTAAAGGGACATACAGGCCAGATGGCATCTCTGCAATCAACAAGACTTCTTGACAGAACAAAACACCACTCTTTCCATTTCCCTGTAGGAAGGATAATTGTCAAACAGAGCCTCAAATGCTCTGATGTCCACAGGTGAAGAGCACATGATGCTTGGTGAGTCTACACTAATAGGCTAAACAGTGCTAATTTCTTAGGCTGAGCTTTCACATAGAACAGTAAGGGTTGGAAGGTACCTCTGGAGATCAGAGTCCAACCCTCCTGACAATGAAGAATCACCCATGACAGGCCACACAGGAACAGATCCAGGTGGGTCTTGAACATCTCCAGAGAAGGAGACTCCACAGCCTCTGTGGGCAGTCTGTTACAGGCTCTGTCACTCTCACACTGAAGAAGTTTTTCCTCAGGTTGAGGTGGAACTTCCTGTGTTTCACCTTGCAACCATTACCTCTCATCCTATCACAGGGCACCACTGAAAAGAGAGTGGCCCCTTCTACTTGACACTCTTCATATATTTATAAACATTAACTAGATCCCCTCTCAGTCTTCTCCAGACTAACCAGCCCCAGGGCTCTCAGCCTTTCCTCATAAGAGAGATGTTTCAGTCCCTTCATCATCTCTGTAGCTCTCTGTTGAACAAAAAAAATTATTAATTTTTGGCTTCCCTCCAGTCCTCAGTCACGTCTCCTGTTCTCCATGATCTTTCAAAAAGGATGGAGAGTGGTAGAACAACATCATCAGCCAGCTCCCTCAGCACTCATGGGTGCAGCCCATCATGGCCCATGGATCTGTGTGTGTTCAGTTTAACCAAATGATTCCTAACCCAATCCTCACCAGCCAGTGGAGAGACTTCCTCCTTCCAGGCTTCCACTCTTACTTCCACGGTCAGGGACTCCTGAAGGCTGGTCTTAGCAGTGAAGACAGAAGCAAAGAAGGCATTCAGTGACTCCTCCTCCACATCCTGTCACCAGGGCTCCCACATCATTCAGCAGTGGGCCCACATTTTCCCTAGTCTTCCTTTTACCACTGATGTATTTGAAGAAGCCCTTCTTGTTCTCCTTTACTTCCAAAAGGGCCTTGGTCTTCCTTGTTGCATCCCTACAAACCCTGACAGCATTCCTATAATTCTCTCAAGAGACCAGTTCCTTTTTCTACATGCTATGAACTTCATTTTTCCAGTTGAGTTTTTTTCAGCAGCAACTTGCTCACCCATGCTGGTCTCCTGCCTCCTCTATTTTTTTACTTGGAGGAATTCACTTGTCTTGAGCTTGAGGCAGCTCTCTTGGGCCCCCCTACCTTCTAGAGTCTTAGCCAAAGGGATTCCTCCAAGTAGGTCTTTGAAAAGCACAAAGTTAGTGACTGTTATTTTAAACCAGTATGAACTAGCATCTATCCATCAGCAGCCCTCTCCACTTGGGTGTCCATTCATGTCATTCCCTTCATTACACTATTGATAAAGTCTGTAGCACAGTACTAAGGTACTGCCCCATGAGAAAACTCACTCGGCTCAGGAGAACCAAACAGTACAGTACCTCTTCATTTATGCAGTTACAAGGAAGAACTGTGGTACAATACAGATCAAAGACCAAAATACAACCTGATGGAAGAATTAACTTCCAATAAGGTAGTCTCAAAATTTTTCAGCTAGCTTACAAAGTTCTAATGTAAAGACAGGTAGGTACCTGCAAGACAAGATAGCAGGAAGTCCTCTGCAACAACAGAACCCAATTACATAGCCTGTCTACGGTAGCAGGTTAAGGGAAACCTTTTCACACTAGCTCTAGAATGAATCACTAAACAAGTAATAGAATTTAACACTTCTCTACCTTGGCCTCAAAGGCATGGTGAGAAAAGTGAGCAAAGAGGTGGAATATAGATAACAAACAGTCATATGGGATGTCAGCAAAAGGATTTTATTTAATCCTTGTGATCAGTGCTATAAAAAAGTTAATCTGCTGAAGCTTTCAGCAACCGACTTGCTCATTCCAGGTAGGCAATGAAAAGGCAAGTGAACAACTGCAGAGAGATGAACAAAGAACAGCCATTAGTACAGGCATGGATTCTGGTGACTGCACTAGAAGGACAAAAAGAAGAAAGGGCAAGTTATCTACTGAACATAAAAATTTATAGGAAATACTAAAAAAAGAAAAAAGCCAGAATAAATATCTGCAAATAGTTCAGAAAAATATAATGTATTGTACAACAAGGTGAAGACATTGGTTGACAACAGAGTCATCTAGAGACCAAGCAGGAGCTCTGTTTGACTGCAATAACCAAATACCTTGTCAGCTAGGGTAAAGGGAGAGAGCTGTACAGGGTAATTTAACTTAGAAATCATACTACAAATATCAACCCTAATAGTCTTCTGTAAAGAAAACAAACACCTGCATTCTGTTAAGTAATCAGTTCAAGTGAGACTCCAATAAAGTAAAATAATTTTTACCTTCCTAATTATTCAGGTCAATTTAGACATACAATTCTATCAACGTAACTTATTCCCTGAGAGCATCAATATGCAGAATTAGCTTATGCACAGGATGAAAGAACTCAGCACAAAATTTATACTCGTCCTTTCATTGCCCTCTTTCATTTAAAGAAGTTTAAAGCCAGATGAGGAGAAATTTATTACTTTTGCTATATTCAAAACCCTAACTAAATGTCAAGTTGGGCCTGTGTGAACACAACCAGTATCACTGATGTTCAGCAGGAGTTTCACTAAAACTGTCACTGGATGGCACAAACAGCTGTCTGGGACACCAACAACTAGCAAACTCAAACAAGTTGTGGACAATTCCAGACTTGATTGACACTTTAAATGGGAATGCTGTTTAAAGCAAAAGAGATGCTAACATTTTTCAGCTGTGCCCTACCATTCACAAAATCTTGACAACTAGTTTTTGCTCTTACTCATTTCAAGACTTGTGCATGCTGTCTCTCGTGCTAGCTTCCAGCCTTCTAGCAAAGTGCTCTGAGGCAATATGACTGTCAAAATGCTTATGCATCCTGCAAGAAGTAACAATATCTTAATGCAGATTACTTCCCTTCAGCCTTCCACATCTGCAATCCTCTTAAGCCCACTAAGAGTAATGGAAGAAAACAGATTCAATGGGGTGAATGGAGACAACATGGACTCTTCAAATACAGCATCTTGATAGCCTGAAGGGTTTCAAAGTCAATGTCCACTTCCAGCCATACATCACTTACTCCACTTGAACTGGCTAGGATGCTTACTTCAATTTTTCAACATTTACCTTGCTATTCCCCTTAGGCTGCATAAAACTTTCTGCTTTCATATTGCAGTTACATCCTTCTACCCCACTGTCAACTTCGAAAACTCAAGTTTTTCCAATAGACAGGAAAAGAAAGGGAATCAGGTTAATCTGACTCTGAAGAGATTAAAATTTAAAAACAAAAGAAAAAACAACTTCTTAATCAAGAAAGCATATGTTTGTTAGCTTCAGGACAGCCCATTTAGCCTTCTATTCCTCTCCATAAAGAGGAACATAGCTAAAAGGTTTTGTCCCTCATGCAATCAGTTTTCCCTAGTGCAGTGGAGGGCCTAGCAATGGATGGCACAGCTCATCTTTCAGGCTGAAGAGAAGGTAGAGGAACACTTCTGCCCTGCTCATGTTTCAAGGCAGCACTGCTCTTGCTCACTGCTCCTTCATAAACTGGGGTCATGGTTAGGCCCAAAGCCTGGCAGTATCCCAGACACTCCAGAGGCATGCCGCAGAAGACCAAGAGACCAATTTTGAGAACTTGGTATCTCCATTACATTATCTCCGAGCCTTCAAACTGCAGAATGAATCCCCTCAAATTTCTTCTCTCAAGGGGAGTTTTTGCTCTCTCACACTGAAGTGAGTTCAAATGTAGTGTAGGCAAGGGAGAAGATGCACAATTGAACATACCTACCATTACATATGCAAGTAGTCAGCTAAGCTACTGAAATCATCTATCCCACACAGAGCAAAAAATCTAGGAGATGACCCAGCAGCCTCCACATCCTCCTTCACAAGTACTTTCAAACTGGTGTCAGGCCAGGACAGCAACACAAAGCCTGTGCACTCAGTATGATTCCACTAGCCCAGATCACTAGTGGTCTCACACTCCTGTCACAAGTTGACGACAGCATCCTTCTTTTAGTTTTAAAACTAATGACAAGCAAAGCTTGCAAGCGGCACAAAGTATTCAAACCTAACTGAAAATTACACCATTATCCACACAGAGTTAAGTCATTTTTGCAAAGAAAATTCAATGCCTCCATTAAACGCTGTGAGGAGGAGAGATATTCAATAATACAAAAGCTCAACTAGGGAAGATAGGACAAGAGGCACTCGAGTTTGCCATGAGTTCAGCATTACAGCAGATAGGACAGCAAACTACCTGAACAGTCCAGGAAGTGATGTTGTCCGAAAGAGCTTCATGTGTCACCTAGCATGACCTAGTATCACATCTTACAGATGTTAAACTATTCAAATACAAAATACTTTCCTCCTCTCATCAGTGAAAGGCCTCAAAGTAGAATGTAAAGCAAAAAATACAGATTTGTGACACCAACTAACTTGAGCTGCTCTATTTTTTTCACAGCTGGGCATGACAGGTTGCAAGAGTAAATGAACAGTTCAAATGAAAACACTTCCAGTCAGCATTTTCTGCCCTCTTCAGTCAAGAGCACATCAGACTTTATTTAACACCTTATGAGACTTCCATTATTTCACTTCTTAAAAATTTATGATCATCCAGAAATAGTGCAGACCTCAACAAGCCATTCTTGTCCAGCAATTCATAATATAACTATTATGAAAAAACATGGTCAAAGCCAGTTCACTCTGCATACCTAATACAGATAGTCTGAGAAACATTCTTAATAGTCTGAAGTTACACATCTTTTAGAAAAAATAACAAGTTTAAAGACAGCTAGGAATACTTCATGCCTGCCCCACCAGGAGAAGGAAATCATTGCAGTTCCATATACATAGCACAAGTGTTTCCAGCAGCAGATGAATAGAACTTCATCTCTTAATTGTGCTATAGAATAAAAGTAACAACAAAACACAGACATACTATGACAGATCCATATGCTGTACTGAGATGACTTCTGTGCAAGCCACCTTTATTTGCATAGTCCTACTAAAAATCCATAGAGATGGACACTTAGTTTCCAATTTTGAAATAATCTTGTTCTTTATTTCAGTCAGCCCAGAAATATTATTGAAGTCTTAAGTTTCCTGACCTCTGTGAATAGGAATCCCTGCACAAACAATTTCAAGAACAGAGAAATACAGCAGGTAAGATGCCAAGACCCTTTGTTTTATCTCCAACAACTGCATACATCACAACTAATACTGCTAATCATATTTCCCCATCATCCTGTCCAGAAAATATGAATTTCTCCTAACTTTTTTTTTTCTGGAAAGCCCTATCCTATTTGTCTTCCACTGTTACCATTCTCCAGTTCTCCAATTTCCATTAAACTGCCTGTCACTAAATTTACTTAATATACCCTTGTCCCTTACATGGGCTAATCCACATGTTTGATTCTTGTGCTATACTATTTCCTGTATTATCCTATGTTAGGTACTATACACAAGCTTATTAAAACTTCAACTTGGTATGCTTATGCAGTAGACATTTCCATTCTCATACTAAACATTGTATATATATATTACAGAAACCCAGACCTTCTAACAACAAATTCTAGATTAGGTAATTTTCTTTGAAGTTACTCTTGAAAAGTTTAGTTTGCTGGTTTAGGAGATTATCATTGCATCAAAAAGAAAAGTAGTAAGACCCCATTTCATAGTAAAGCTAACTGTATGCCTAATTTAACAGTGAAAGAAACAGTAGCCACAGAAGCACAGCACTGCAGAGCACCCAAATGCTTAGACACTAAGCTTCCTCTATTTTATTCTCCTGTGCACATCTTCAAGCTTTCATACCAAAGGAGAATCAAGAGAGCTGTTTACAAAAAACAAGTGCGAAGTCTTAAGATAGTATGATAGCAAGGCAGTCCAACAGCACACAGCTCTGAATAAATACTGTATTTTTCTGTGCTGTGTCATTGCGTATCAAGCACTAGAAAGTCCCTACACACCAAAAACCTCCCTGTAACACACGACCGAACAGAAGAGCCAGGACAGTGAAATCAGACTCACAGCAGCACCCACAAGTTTTCTTTGAGAACATCAGAACATCAATAGGTGAAAAATGAGGCTGATGATATCTGACTTGAGATACCCTTGCTTCCTATATAGGGACTAGCCTGCACATTTTTATTACCATTTCACTACAGCAATGCACTGACTGAGGTATGGGAGAAGGGCAGCTATTTTTAGACAGCACCTAAGATTGAGATCTTAAGTTAAGACTCTGCATAGCTGTAGCACCCTTTATCAAGACAGCACTGTGAAATCACAGTATTTGCCATGGCATCCAAAAGCTGATACCTGAAGAATGCCTCTAAATAATGGTGGATTTTATGCTGAGACATCCCTCTGAAATGGAGATAAGAATCCAAGTTTACATCTTTGTTCCATAATGAATTATCTCCAAAACATCAAGTCCACTTTCATGGGGTGTCCATTATGCTTGTTGAAGGAATTGGATGTCACATGAAATAAAGGCATCAGTAAGTTAATAAAGGCTATTCACAAATAATATACATTTTCCCTCCTAGAACTTCTATCTTGCAAAAAACATTACACTGGTTTATACTGAACCTCTTACAACAGGGTACTTACACATATACTTTACCACCACCAAATCAAGAAAGTTTTACTGTAGCAGATAATTCAAGTAAGACATGCTGACAACAGGTTAAAACACATCAGTGCTACAGTGAAATATGAATGAACTGTTACTGTATTAAAGACCTTGCTGGTATAAGAATGAGTTCTCACTCTCCTATGGGACATACATTCCTATGATCATACAAATGATCATACATTCACATTAAATTACACATGAGACCTAAACAGTTAAAAAGGTAGTAGACTACTTAAACAGTTTTTCTCTGCAGAAGTTGAACTTCCATAGGCCACATTTTCAGAACAGTGACATCCAGGTTACACTGGCACAGATTTTTCAACAAATTATAATAGAAGCAGCTCTGAGTTTGAAAAAAGTCTGTTTCATTAGGTGGCAGCACAGTGTAACTTTAAAAGAAATCCTATCAGAAAGAAAACTATTTACTCCACACTACTCATTTAGACAGGCTGTTTATTTAAGGTCTGCTGCCCATGTATTAAATGTGGCCTTTTAAAAGAACAGCGTAACTAAGAATATAAGGACAGAGGCATAAGACAATCATCCACTTACAGAAATGAACTCTTAGTCACAATGGCCAAAATTTGAAGGGAGTCAGTTTATACAAAGTACTATATTGTCTCAGCCAGAAAGCAAGGATTTTACCTTCTTCATACTGTAGGTAAAGACATTACATCTTCCTAGATATAATACCATTATTCCACCTCCTCTCCTGCTACTAAAGAGACAAAACATATTGTAACTATCTACCACCTATTTCCCAATACACAGATCAGAACCTCTAAATTCTGAAGCCCTGATATCAATGACACATACACCTCCCCTGAAAATGCAAAACTGTATTTCATTGTCCCATTATATAGGTACAACATTGAAGAAGAACACCGCATTGTTAAGTTATTTTTAAACCAAATAAAAAGTCAGAAAGAATGTCCATCTGCTTATTTCACTCTTTAGGCATGTTAAACCATTCTACATTAAATGGACCTTTCAGTTTGTGCTCAGCTTTTAACCTTCAAAAGCTTACTCATTGGTTTCTGAAGTTTTGGGGGGAAAAGAGTGAATAAAACCTAAGTCCAAGCTCAGGTAAACCTCATGAGGTTCAACAAGACCAAGTGCAGGGTCCTGCACCTGAGGCACAACAATCTTCATTATACAGGATGGGCAATGAGGTGATAGAAAGCAGCCCTGCAGAAAAGGACTCGAGGGTACTGGTGAACAAAAAGCTGGACATAAGCCAACAGTGTGAACTTGCAGCCCAGAAGGCCAATCACATCCTGGGCTGCATCAAGAGAAGCATGGACAGCAGATAGAGAGAGGTGATTCTGCCACTCTGAGACCTCACCTGGAGTACTATGTCGATCTCCAGAGCCCTTAATAGAAGAAGGGAATGAACCTGACAGAGTGGGTCCAGAGGAGGGCCCTAAAAATGATCAGAAGGTTGGAGCATCTCTCCTACAAAGACAGGCTGAGGGAGCTGGGGTTGCTCAGCCTGGAGAAGGCTCCGCGGAGACCTAGTATCAGCCTTTCAGTATCTGAAGGGAGCCTACAAGGAAGCTTGAGAGGGACCATTTACAAGGGTATGTAGTAATAGGATGAAGGACAATGATTTTTAACTAGAGAATGGCAGATTTAGATTGGCCATTTGAGTGTGTTGGAACACTGGAACAGGTTGCTCAGGGAAGTGAAGGCCCCATCACTGGAGACACTCAAGGTCAGGCTGGATGAGGCTCCAAGCAACCTGATCTAGTTGAGGATGTTCCTGCTCATGGCAGGGAGTTGGACTAGATGACTAAGATTTTAAATACACTGTCTAGCAACGGCAGTAAGGAAAAAAGGAATTTAAACCTTTCTTAGTATAAATCCTGCATAAATACTACACAAAATGCACTGTCACTACAAGTTACCTGCAAGTCAGTTCTGCAAGATCAAAGTGCTCAGACTTTGCATAACAGGTAATGCAAAAACTTAAAGCTCTTTCACTCTAGGCAGACACCACAACAGGAGCAGTTGCCTAAGGCTAGCAGTAGCTGCATATGCAGTAAACTTGCTAACTTATAGAAAAAATACTAGAAGTACCTTGGGGTTTGAGACCTATGACTGCAGAAGTTCCTTTAACTATACCAAAGCTCTGGAGCCTGATGTTGCAAAGACTTCTATAAAGTCAGTATGTAGGAAGGCTGGCAAAGTTAAAAGTCATGAAGTTGAAGTCACAAATCTAGAAGTCACTTTAAGTCCATGTCATCAGGAGAGACAGGGACAAAAGGAGGGCAAGATCAGGGTACAGCCAAAGTAAAACGTGAAAAGCAGCATCCTGACACTAAGGACCTGCCAAGTGAGTGATGACAGAAAGACCTTGTAGAACAGTAATTATTTCAATTTGCAAACAATAGACTTTTAGCAACTTATCTCCCAGACCAACCACAGACTGCCAGCAGAAAAATACTATACATATTACATAAATAACCTGTGCCACACTAGTGTTCAAGTTCAGACTACTTTCTTTACAATACATCTTTAATGGACATGCATCTGCTCTGTAAGGACTATTCTGTTTTTATGCAACAGCTTACAGGAGAATGGAAAAGTATAAAGTGTTCTCTTACTTCTCTCAGCAGCTTGTCAATTGCCTACAGCAGAACAACTACTGAAGTAGAGTCTGTCAGACATCTCTGAATAACCTCCACTGAAGGTACAAATTCTTAGTAGGTTGATAGAAGGTCAAGCAACTAACAGACAGGCTTGAAACAGAAGTCAGGTGTTAAGTTTAAAATCTGTAGTATTTTTCATGGGTGTAAGATCAAAGATTATGTTTTGTTTTTTAACCAAGATCTAAAACAGACCCAATAAAAAAAAAAGATCAAACACAGAATGCTGCCATAGCCACCTCTACTAAATTCAGAGAAAAGAACTCACTTCCCTCCTAGATCTGTGGACAATGACAGCAGCATGTATTCAAAGCCATACAATGACTTCATCTAGTTGAAAAAATAGCTAAAAATGCTTAGGCACAGAAAGTGCTTCAACACAGAAAGGTTCACAAGTAGCAGACGCTGTCCTCATAATAAAGACATCCCATATGGTAACTATTTTTAGACCGTTAAGTATCAGGTTAGAGAGAAATCACATGGGTGTCTCTAAACTACTGGCTACTCAGATGATTTTTATTTCTTGCATAATGAAAAGGCAAGTTAGAATAATTTTTAGAGACAACATAGCTCCAACTCAAAAACTCTGTTCCCTTCAAAGGGCAACAGCTTCCACAACTATGTGTTCCTTCTACTAAGGACCTGAAAGGAAAGCAAGCCTGTAACTTTTGACAAAAATACCTAGAGCACTGAAAGCAGATCAGCTCAGATATTTAAGCTGGTTCCAATTCACTGCAGCTGCATCTAATGAACCACAAAGAAAAACTTATTACTACAATAAAAGCAACACATCTCAGTGACTGAATACTCTCCAAATTTCCAACATCCTTCAGCTGGCTGTTCAGCATCAGCTACTGAATGATCTCTGTCTTGTAGCTAAGCATGTAAAACCAACACAGGCAACAACATCAATCCCTCTCTTGGATACATTATCAAGGAAGTACAAGATGGGGTATGCTACCAGGTATGTTCAGACAGTTGCTGGCAAGAAAATGTCTGCACTCCTCAATCCCTGAAGCACTCACCCACTTTGAACACTGAAGAATAGAAGTCCTTGTTAAGATAATTCATACAGAGACTGACATAAGAGGTTGTGATCAGCCACAGTGAAATCAGGTGAACCCAAGGTGCTTGCAGGACTTTTTTCCAACAGGTGAATATGGGTGATCTAAGAATATCAGATCTTGATGCAACTTGGGCAAATATCAGTTAAGAACAGATCCTTGCATCAGCTCTACACAAAAAGATCATTTAGGAATTCCCACACAGAACTCTTTAAAAGTCGTATTTAAAATGAACAGAAGTGTACAGTGCACACAGTCTCAGTTACAGATTGCTAAACTCAGACTCATCACTTTGGAACATTGTCAGTTCTCTTCACCAAGCATTTCTCAAACCTCAGCCTGAGTAGTTTATTGGTAACAGCTGGAAGTCATCAACTGCCCTTGGATATACTGGTATGTTTTTATGAAGGTCATTTTTTAAGACCAGGGTTGCATCAGGAAGCTCACCATGGCCTGCTCTAAAATTTTAGAAGCATTTTTCCAGTCTTACGGAAGACTTCTAGTCTTTTAGAGCATCTCCCAAGTCATTTGTCTACAAGTTACCTAGTCCCAAACAGAACAGCACATAAAATACATACATCTAGAAACATACTAAGTAATCCAGAGTATTCAAGATTAAATTAAATGCATTTACTTAACCTTCTTCTGCATCAGAAAGGAGAGAGGGAAGGGAGGGTTATGGTGCAGAAGAACCTTCAGAAGCTTTGACAAAGACTGATTTCACACCAGGTGTTTCAAAGAAAGCACTGTCTGTACTGGGGGGGGGGGGTGCGGTGCGGAAAAATCCCTAAGATTAAAGGTGTCCTTTCCATCTCTGATAACAGGAAAACAACACTTATGCTGCATACAAGAGACTTCATCAATTTACTCTTGACAGATGCACTCCTTGTTTAACATTAGCATTTAACACACTGAAAGATTCACAAATCCACTGGGGAGACACAACAAGAGGGACAAAAAGCATTTTGTTCCAGGAAGCTTAACAATAAAATACTTCCTTTGTGCTACAAAAAGCTTTGAGCTTTCTACTTCATTAGTCAAAAGAAAACACATAATTAAGTCAGCATCCTTAAATAAACCCTTCAGAAGGAAGTCAGCTAAACCTTAAGGAGGACTTAGATCAACCACACACCAAGCTGTAACACACAGCAGCAGTGCCTTCCAGCTGAAGAGACACTAACAGGTATTTCAGAAATAGGTTAGTATGCTCATTTACTACAGCCTAAAATATGAAGGGCTGCTTCCCCCAGAATTGCTCTTTTATTTCTCTTCCCTTTTGTTTTTTCACATAGAAACAAAAGCTTATTATGTTCTATTCATCCAGAATTTCAAAAATAAATCTGCGAGCACTATCTGCTTCCTCATAGCTGACTTACAACACAGGTAGCAAGTATTTAGTCCCCTACCAACTGCCGTAGGCTTCTAAACCCAGCAGAAACAGCGTTGGCTACGAAACAGTCTTTGAAGAATATACCAGCTAATAAAATGGTAGAGAAAAAAACAAGTCATGAAAACTATCCTGAGTTCCAATATTTAGAAAAAAACAGTAAGCAGTGCAGTCTCCCAACTGTCACACCAGTCTGCTACATTCCAATTTGCTTAATGCAAAGTACAGATTGTTACATTTCTCTACAGAATCCACTACAGTAAGTGGATGACTAGCTACACAGACTAACTTTATTAGCAAAACTCTTCTCTGAAGCACTGAAAAGAGGTATGACTCCGGGGGTGGATTTTTGCATTTACTCAGACAGGTGGCAAAAAAGAAGCATCAGGCATCTTTCAACAGACCTCAAAAAGTAGTAAGTGGTAGATGTGATTCAGCTGGCTGGGAGAGCCCACTTGAAAAGCAAGTGGAGAAGAGTGGCATCAATTGTTTTTCAAGCCTATCACAATTGGATTACCTGACCCAGAATAAACTACACCAGTGTAAGCCAACAGCAGATTCTGTTCACCTAGGGGTGCAATCTGCTCCTGGGATTGCTTGTTCCTTCTGTTTTTCAGCAACATTTGTGATTAAGTGACTGAACAGCACAATCATGGGATCTTGAGAGTCCATTATGGAGGGAAGCACTCTTACTACCACCACCATGAAAAAAACTCCTTCACTCCACAAAAATGTCCCCCAAACACCAGCACTGCACAACTGCAAAGCAGAAAGTGAGTATTAGTCAAGTTTTTCTAGCTAAAAACAGATGCTCCTGCAAACTTGAAAAAATATCAAAAACTGAAGACTCAACACCTTAGCATTTCATTATCATTATTTACAAGAAGCAGCTTCACGAAAAGATAGATATCCAAAGTCAAATCAGACATAAAATGTTAACATAATCAGTAAGGTAGGTGGTGACTGAGGAAATTAGTCTTCATGAAATGATCACTGAGGATGCTAGGAGCCCTCCAAAATCTTTATTTCCAAGCCTTGCAGATTTGAATGTTTCACTTACACCTTTAAAAAAATCTAACAGTTTTCAAACCCCACCACCTGCTATAGGCTAGCCATGCCCATACTGTCATTGGTATTAAGTGCTGAATCAAATCCCTGCTCCTAGAAAGACTACAGCTCCATCCTGTCTAGAAACACAGAATATCCACATTGTAATTTTTCCTCTAGCTAAGAAAGCTCCTTAAAGCCCTCTAAACTTTGTCCTGCTTCTAAGTTAACATGCTTAGTGCAAAAAAGATTTACATCCTTGTAAGGGACATTAGTGCTCAATACCACTGTCTATCAAGTGTACAGTCACCTGCAAAAAGCAGAATTCAACAAAAAAATCCACAGAAATATGTTAACTGAATTTGAATTATTAGAGGAAATTTCTGAATCTACACACAGAAAAACCAACAAAAACTTTCACCTGCAATCCTGTCTTGTCAGACCATGCTATCTTTCCACTTCTAGAGCTGCTGCAGCAGTAGCATCTGTTTCCCAAAGTTGAACTTCAACTTAATAAAGTGCCATATTTAGAATCTGAACAACTGACACACAGAATCAAGAGTATTTAAGGCTGGAAGTGACCTCTAGACCTGGTCCAACTCTTCGACCTGAACAGTGCTAAAGCCAGTTGCCCAGGAACACATCCAGACAGCTTTTGAGAACCTCCAAGTTGGGATCTCCACCTCTCTGGGCAACCCATGTCAATGCTTGAACACCTTCACAATTAAGAGTGTTTCCTGACATTCAGATGGAACCTTCTATGTTTGCTTGTGCCCACTGCTTCTGATCCTGTCACTAGGCACCACTGGAAAAAAGACTGCTTCAGGTCATTCGGCTCTCTCCAGTATGTCCATGTCTCTTGAACTCAGACGACCAGAATAAGAGCGTCCACCTCTAGGCCTAAGCCAGGCAGAGGCTTCATCAAAAAGATAGCTATTTCATTCCTAATAACCAAATACAGAAACCTACCTCAAGAATTTGAGCAAGAGCAAAACCAGCTGAAGTATATCAATGGTTGTGAAACTCTATCCACATAAGATACCACTGGCTAACTTAGTACTTTAGTACAATCTACACTACTGTAAGAATGCAATGCAAAAGACTCAACTCACCACTATCACTCCACATTTTCACCTTTGGTTAAGTTTTGAAGAGTTAATAACTTAAGACGACTGCTCCTGTTTCTAAGTGACATGGAATTTTTCAACTTTCCAGTGTGGGCAAAAGTAATTAGAAGCCTTCCCTTGTCATGACAGCTAGAGTATTTTGCATTTTAGTGCCTTAGCAAGGAATCAAAAATCCAGAAGACCTGAACCAAGAGAACAGTAGTCACCACAATGTATTTGCAAATGGCTTCCTTGAAAGATGGGCAGAATACAGAGGTATCTGATTTCAGTTGTTATTGATGCATAGCCTAGAAACTATTACCGAAGAGGTTGTTTGAATTTGGCAAGGAATTCATCCAACATCTTGCTTCTCCCACTTCAGGGATGCCGTGAAATCCATTTCTTTCACTGATGCTACGCAAGAGTTCCATCTGTACCTAGAACACTATTCTAAGCCTCAGAGCTTTGCTATGACCCCTTGCACCTTTACAAGCAGTACATATATACAAAAAGATACAAATTATGAAGAGAAGAAAAAACATAACCCTGAGGTTAATTACCCAGGGCACTATCAGGTGAAACACTCAACAACCCTGCAGCAATTCCTTCTGCTTTTTCATACCAAAAATACCTGAAGTTCCACCTGAAACTCTGAACACACTCACAATGCAACATTCTTTATACCTGAAGTTTCAGAAGTCCTACCTCCACAGTGTCTGCACAAAAATGGGAAATCTCAAACTTGACAGTGATAAATAGTATCAATATACATATACAGGTATCAAAAGTTACCGATAATTATCAGTATCATAAGTTTATGTCTCAAATCCAAGGCAATCATACGCTTCCTGGCACTGCTCAAATAAACCTATGGCACATGAAATGCCACAAGAGACAAGCTGTTTCTTCAAGCAGGTTTCCTTTCATCCTTCACATACCAGTGCCAACAATATCACCCAATTTTAGCAGATAAATTGCCAGGTAAGAGACTTCTAAACATTCCCTTTAGATTCTCTGTGGGGAAAAACAAACACAAAAAATACAAACCTCACTTTAAAAACATTTGCTTACAGCAGGAGACAGCTGGAGTTCAAAAATAAGCAAGTCCAGCCGCATCTCTGTTCTAGCTCTGAAAGTATTTAAGACAACCAGACTTTCTTCAGAAATTGTGCACATTCATTACCAAGTTTTGACACACCAGATACTTACCCAGCATACTGTGCACCATACCACCTGGTGTCTGAAGAGAAACCTGACCTCAAAAAAAGGAAACTATGCCAGGCTGTGTCACACTACATCAACTTCACTTTTCCCAAATTATCACCCTATCCAATACCTTTTATTAAATCAGGCTTGAGAGCAATTTTCATACATCAAGCGTTACATTGCCATTCAAATTTGTTTATACCAAATTTCTTTCAGTCCATTAAGTCAGTGAGTTAAACTCTTACCTTCCTCCTCAGGGCAATCTGTCATACAGGGGTTAACACCGTCTCACAACCACAAAATCTCACGTAATTAATGATTCAAGCTTATTGGAAGTGTTCATGGCACAAAACAGTGGCATTTTTTTAGCTCATAAAGCACTTCACGCTTGCAAAGACTGACAAAGTGCTTTTAATAATATCTCCTATTCTTTGCACCAGCTTAGCTGAACTGGTACACAGGGCACAGTTTTGACAAAGAAGTTAAACACTGACAGTTATACGCAACCTAAAACAGATGGACAGTACTTCTGTGAATTTAAGTCTTACAAGAAAGTCATTCAAGCCTGATGTGCTCATCAGGCCTGTTTTTATTTTCTGATAAGTTAGGGAACTTAATGAACTTGTCAACTGCAGTTACTGCTCTGGAGCTATAGGTCTAGTAGACTTACTCAGACAAGACTACCCTGCACACGTTCAGCCTGTCTTTTAACTTTTCAGCACCCTATTCTACTACATAAATAGATGCCAAACTGTTGTTTCTGCTGTTTCTTCTACCCAAAAAGAAACAATCAGAGTCAAAACCTGTTAAAGCAAAGGAGTTCCTATTTGTGCCATGAAAGCTAAGCAAGCCAACATCCATCCAGTCAGACAACACAATACTTTCTGTCCAAGGTACTCGGACAGAAGTCACTCCAGTACAAACTTTGGTCCTCTAATGGACAAAGATAATTGAAGACTTTAACTCTTGATTTTTTCTCTCTCCAGAAGAACAGCGTAGCATCTACAGTATTTTCTATGAAGTTTTCCAAGAGACAAAGAGATACTTCTAACCATCATGCCTAACATAACCTCACAGCCTTCAGAGGAAAGAGTAAACACCCATGGCCTAACACAGGATTCTGAACTACTGCCCGAGTTGCATTTTAAACATAAGGGTATTAACTACTCTTAGAAATGCATGCTAACTTTTCATCAGGTCAGAAAAACTCAGTCTGAAGATCTTTACTTCATAGCTCTTTTTGTTGATGTTTGTAATAAGTGTAAAAAGCAGAACTGAACACAGCCAGTTAAAACAAACTCTTAATCAAGTATTTCCATCTTTAATATAGAGGGAGGAAAAAGCATTCTGAGTGCTTTAAAGAATTGCTATCAAGTTGGCTGATTACACTATGTGTACTTTAAAACCAGGGAAATGGTAATTCAACTTACCAGAATTGTTAGAGACTTAGTAAAGTCATTTGTGAAAAGAAAGGCAAAGGAAGACCATAGAAAGCAGAGGCCTGATACTGAGTGGGACAGGGATGCTGGTGAAAATGGACAGGAAAGAGGATGATATAGTCTATGTTTTCTTCACTTTGACCTCTTCTGGTAAGAACAGTACAAATAACAGATGGAGGGGAGTAAAGAAGACTGAGACAGACCCTTTCAGAGGTATCCAGTGTCAGGACAACATACTATGTGCAAACATAAGACAAACAAAAACTTGTTGCCACAGTGAACGTAGACAAGCACTTGAACAGCTCACCCATAGAGGATGCAGATTCTGCACAGAGCAGGAGACATACAAAGCCTAACTGAACATTGTCCTGGGCAGACTGCCTAAGGTTGACAATGCTTTAACCTGGGAGTTGAATCAGAAAATCTCCTGAGGTACCTGCAAACATCTGCAGTTGTAAATCATTTCAGTCATTAAAGTAACCGAAATACCTTTGACAGTTTTTAATGGACTAAAAAGGCTAAAGTATGCAGTAGAGGGCTGTTAACCACTAGCACCAGCTCTAATCATTAAGACAGCATGGAACACAAGAATACATTACATCTGTGTCCTTCTGCTTTCCCACAGATCAAGAGTTACTGAAAAGTTTCCACCATTCTTAAGTGATGGAAACCTGTGGATACATCATGTAGCCATCCTATTTTTATATTTGCAATGTCAAATCAAGTTTATTTATATTATATTTCATTAACATTCAAATGCATTTGTAGGTACAGGAATACACTATGGTAAGCTTAGAAGCTTATAGCCCTGCCACTGTTACTAGCATAAATAGGTAAGCAAAAGATGTGGGCCAAGAGAGTGTTCCCCTCAAAATAGCCCTGTCAACACTACCCTAACTTTTGAAGGGAGTCAATATACGTAATGAATTAACAAAGCTATTTCTTGAACATCCTTGTTTTTTTTTTTTTTTTTAAATAAAGGTACAAATCCTGATACATCAAATCGGTCTATCTCCACAATTCTGTTCGGACACTTTGACTGTACAGTCCACCTCCTCAAGGCCATTTGTGACAGATTCCTTAACTGGAGACAGACAGGATGTGTCGTGCCTTTGCAGAGGCTTCAGAACCAAATTCTTCAACGTTAAGGAACAGTTGTATGCAAGCTATAAAAACAAAAGAAAATCATTCACTTTGGAATGAACTGAAGCAGAAGGAAATTGCCCTCAACTGCTGCTTGATCCATTGTGCAAGTTCATCATCACCGTTCTGGCTTTCTGGGATTTTTTTTTTCCCCCTTCACATATAAAATCTTGCCTGTGGAATTCTTCACCAAGCAGTTTCCACCAACATCTCCTGAAAGCACTATGTTTTACAGCTGTATTATACTGAAATAATTCTACCTCCCCAACTGTTTAATCTTTTCTTGCCTAAAGCACTTTTTAGACTAGGTACACCTATGTTCTTCTGTTACAAATATCATTGCAGTGCTATAGCTACCAAGCAACTCCAGCTTTAGTTAACTGCTGACAGTGCTTTTGCTTCCCACCCAAACCCCTCCATCCTGATGGATGGCACAGTAAGAGATTTCAAGACACTGTTTCAAAATACTGAAGGACAAGATGACTGGACAACTGTTCAGTGATACTGCTCAGGTTAGCCATCTCCCAGCTACTTCTAGCTTCTCATTTACAGTCAAGCTGACTTTCACCAAATAGCTACCCCAAAACACAATGGTCTGCCTATTTAGTAGAACTGTAACTAGAAACAATTAACTGGAGCTGGACAAAGCAAATACTATTTTAAGCTCTGATGGTTATTCAATACGCTCATTTTTTTCCATGCAGAACAGGATTTTGAAATACCCTACATATTATCCACAAGAAGGCATTAAGAAGAGAGTAGAAACACTAAACTTATTAACAAGTCTGGTGTTGCATAAGCAGTGGCCCTGGCTTTTTCAGTCTTAACAGTGTCTCAGTGAATGCTGAGGGAGAAAACTGCCTTCATGAACAGCATGCACCAGAACCAGCCACAGCTATTCACAACTATTCACGAGTGGACACTTCTTCCTTCTAAGAACTCCACATAGAGCATCAAGTAAGAGTGAACTCCAGCACAGCTGCATACTTCACTTCTTGACTCATCTTACATAAACTTAGCAAAAGATTTATGTTAAAAAATGAAGACCACCTCTGATACTTTAAATATGAAGAACAGTATCTTTTAACTACTGGACTGAAAAGTACACAACTGCAGTATCAGTTGTTTGCTCATTGGCAGGAGGCCCAACAATGAATATGGCTAAAGTTCTCACAGGTTCCGCTCACTTTGTCCAAATCAGACAGCATTACATGTAAGGTAGACAACTTTGTAGACTATTACACTCTGCTTCTCATAAAAGAGGGTGGAAAAACGTATGTAAATCCCAAGTCATTTACAATCCACACATTAGCACAATCCTCTCTCTACCCAAACGCTTTTGGGATGGAGGGAGGAGGGAAGAAAACAAGCATAGGTCTATGTTCCTGTACCACTTCTGAGGATATTTTACTGATACGCATCAGCAGTAATGCAGGTTTTAAGGGCAGCTACATTCAGCTTGAACAAAAATAGTGTCATAATACAAAAAAAAAGCAAGAAAATGTTGATTAGACAGCAGGAAGCTGTGCTGTGGGTACACCCACACGGCACAGTAGGTCATAAGCACTTCCTAATCAAGGAACAGCAAAGCAGTTCAAGGAAAATAAACTGCAGATAAAACTTGAAGTGTGCTTTTAGAGGAAGAGCCACAGAGATTGCTAGCTGCTCACTGTTAAAAGTATTCCAAATACTCATTAATAAACCATTATCACATTGGTTCACTCTAGAAGCTTACCTAGAAAAGAGGCTATTTTTCATTAATAAGTTGAAAAGTCGTTACAATTCATTGGACTGAAGAGATGTGCAAAAATTCTAAGAGGGTGCTCAAGCGTTCTTTTTATAATGATTCCTTCTTGTCATCACTTAGGATGAGTTTTAAGGTCTCACCTAAACATTAGAGTAGTGGTTGTGTTAAAATAACACATTAATATCTAGTCATAGAAAAAGCATTAAATAAGGTCACCCAAGAGTTTCATCTGGCTACTACAGCTCTGGAGGTTCTCTCCCTCTCTACAATACCAGTTTTATTTCCAGGCTTCTCTAGTTTCCTTTGTACCTCTTCACAATACTGGGATAGAGCAAGATTGGATAGAGCAAGTTCCCCTACATCACCACTCCCACATTTTGATTGCACTGTTGCACCTTTGCTAGCCCCCCCACAACATATTCTTGTCTACATCACTCCCCTCTGATGAATAAAAATTATTCTCATGATTAAATCCTGAGCAACAGGCTTCTCCTGGGAAAACTGGGAATCAGAAAGGCAGAGCAAACAATACTTTATCACCTATTCTATTTAATTAAACTGAAACATTAACTTCAGTTAATGTTCTAGTTCTGTAAGGGCCAAAACAGAAAGCAACACATTTCAACACCATGAAGGGTAGTTAACTAGCAGTCCCATATAAGCAGTTTTAGATGTACTTATCTCCTCCCACTTAAGGAAAACAATTTCAAACCCAAAAGGTATCTCTTAAGAGGTGATCTGACTGTAGAGAACCACAACCATTTTCATTTTGATCTGCACAGACAATCCCAACTGCTAAGTGGAATGAATGGCCATGAGGTGGAAGTGCATTTTAAGATTCTTATTTGTAAGTGCTTTTAGAGGCCACTCACATGAGGTATGCATTGCACTCGGAGAACTGCAGGCAGTGAAGAACACATTACTACCAAGGCAAAAGTAAGCATTTATAAACAAACCTTTTACATTTTTAATTTGCTATATAGATGTTCTTCTATTGCATAAAAGCACAGAAGAGCAGCTAGTCCTTTGCCTCTCCTATTTAGGTTTCCATTTAATTATACGATACCACAGTCTTTTCCACAAATTGGGAAGCTGGAAAAAACAAAACCAAAAGTTACCTTTGGAAGAACAGGGATACACAAATCTGACACACCATAAAATAAACCAGACTTAAATTATGTTGCTGCATGAACAGGTTTTCTCTGATAACTACAGCCATCTGCAGCCCCGATTCCTTAGCCACTTCTTTCCATTTTCCATTTGCTCTTACCACAGACTGTTCTAACAAATACCCAAACTGCCCACATGACCTTAGCCTAATCCACAGAACACTGTATGACCTGCTTCTGCAAAAGCCTAGATCTGACCACAGTTCAGACATTCTCCTAGAAGTGTGTCCAAAACCCACTTTGCCATCTGAACCAGTATTCTCAAAAAAACACCAAACGCCACACAAACTGACAGACAAGGAACAACACTGAATAGCTTTTACTTGGCACAAACAGTTTGGATCAGTACTGGCCAGTAGCTCTCTCATTATAGCTCACCTCTTATCCAGAAAGTATCACTAACATGCCCACACTGACCATTCCAGCTGTCCAAGGATCTTCATTTGGCCCAGAACTACCCTTAGGTATTTCCAGAACACCAACTTCTCTCAGCAAGAGTGGTTTGTGCATAACTTAGCACCAAATGGGTTCTGAATGACTACTTATCTAAATATGGAGCCTGCTTTCCTGGTGGAGAGGCAAACAAGTTCGGACATATTACTATTTATTCTTTTAATAAGTCACCTTATATAAAGGAACAGACAACAATATTCTCTCAAAAGAACAATACCACACAGCCCCTCAGAATCAGTAAGCATTTGACTCTACTACTATCCATGAAAAATCTTGGAGAACTGTTAACTGATGATAAGCACCAAGTGTGAGGTAGACTCATAGGAGCAGCCACCCATATAGTGGGTAAAAATACCAGGTGTCTTAATTGCTATCCCGCATACCTATAGCCTGAAGGAGAGGTCAGGGAGGGTGTCAAAGTAGTATTACAACTGTTATGAAGTGCAAAGGACTGAATTTAACCTTGAAAGGCACTCTTAAGAATAACCAGTGACTTCATACTGTGCTAGCATTTCTGGTTATTAAAATACTTTTTAAAATACCCCAGCTTGGATTTGTCACCTTCATTGCTACATAAAACGTACGTCACATGAACTGAAAGCTACAACAAATCCTCCAAACCAGTGACCTCTTGAAGAGCACAGATGACAAAGTAGAATCTAATCCTGAGGTCTTCCATCTACCCCAGCTGACAGAAGAAGCGTTTCAGGTCTGGGATCTCTTGAGAAATGTCAATTGTTTCAGGCCCATGGGTCTAAGGTCCCTCCATTACAATTCTAATTTTTGAGGTCAGATATAGGAAGTCAAAGTTAACCTCCCAAAAAAGATCTTTCAACAATGCTATGAAAACAAGGTGTTGGGTTTTTTTACTAACATTAAGTAGGTTTTCTTTCTGCAATGCTCACATCAAAAGACCCTGTCATACCTCAGTTATCTGTCCAATAAATGCATTTCATAGGCAAGAGGTAAATAGGTCAGAGCCATTCAGGCCTTCAGGCCAACAGAACTTCAGAAGGTCTCCACCTCATCTCCCACCCCAAGAAGGCTTAGCCACGTGGTCAAACCACAGTTGTTTAGGGCTTTATCCTGCATGAACTGGACACCCTCCAAGAAGGGGTTCCACCATCTCCTTGGACTCCAGGCAGCTGTCCAGCTCTTGAGGGGTGGTGGGGTAGGATCTCTTAATTGCAGTATCTCTGGTGTTATCTGCCAGGATCCAGGGTCCTTTCTCCCTAGCTCTGCTGGCAGGTCTTTGCCTGCACAGGACAGGGTTGCACATTGCTACTGCCTGAATTGCAGAGGGTCTCTGTTATGTCTTTCCTCTCTAATGCTGGTCACTCTGGACAGCAGTGTTGCCTTGAGACCTTAAGCTATACCCTTCAGCTGCTGTCTGCAGACTTCATGAGGGTCCTCCCCCTTTCCCCTGGTCACTGAAGGAACAGTAAATACAACAGGTGGCACAAGAGTCCCCAGAGCCTCCACTTGTAACAGATTTCTGAAAAGATCATGAAGTTTTAACCACTGAGCTTCAAAATCCAAAATCTTAGCAGTTTTCCATCCACTCAAACCTTCTAATCCCAAAGTTGTTACAAAGATTCTGTGGAAAACAGAGTTAATGTGCAACTGAGTGTAAGTGACCTACATTATTCTTCTCATCCACCGAACTACTAATTTCAAACAATCTGTTCCACTCAATTTACCTTTGGTAAATCAATGCTGGACACTTCCAAACACCTTTCTTTTAATTTGCACAGAAATTACTTCAAAGACAACTCACACAGTTATTTACTCAAGGACTAAAATAAGGCTCCCCATATAATTGTTACTGCACTCACTTTCAATACCAGCAAAACTTGCATTTCTCCCATCATGAGGAACCTTCCTGATCTTCCTGATCTGACAAAATTAAGATAGTGGCCTCACCATGACACCAGACAATTTTCTCAATACCCTCAAACCCATGGACCTGAAGCAACTGAGATTTGTCAGAGATCCCAGACCTGATACTCTTCTTTCAATAGCAAATTCTCCTCCTTGCACTTTCTCCCTATGCAAACAGAGCTCAAGAGACCTTGGTAGTGAAAACCCTGTCAATAAGAGGCTTTGGCACCTCACAGTCTTGTCTGTCTGCTGCCGTAAATCATACATCCCATGCAGCAGTGAGCTTTTTTTATTCTTCTGCTGCTACATCATTGGTACACACCCATCTTTTTGGCCTTGACATCCTTTACCAACTGCAGCTAAGCTGTAGCTTTTTTAACACCATGCCTTTACTCACTGACAACACTTCTTTACATCTTGTCCTTGCTTACATTTCCTGTACACTTTTTTACACTGGAAAGTAGTTATGAGTTTCCTGTACAACTAAGCCTGATATAATTACTCGTAGAACTGTTTTCCTAAGTGCTAGAAGAGCTCCATACATCTAAACTGCTCTTCCAAAGGACAGACTGTTCTTCCCTCTCCAAAAGAACCTGTATACCTCCATCACTGGACAGCAGTCACATGAGCAGTCCCATCACATCTCAGTTCCCACAGCAGTCCCACAGCTCTGAGCTACTCAAAGACCTCTGCCTACCACTGCTTGCCATCCAGGCTGCACACACTTGTGTACAGGCACTCAAAGTGGACTTCCTTTTGGACTGTTCTGTGCTTCCCAAAGACACTTATTCCTGTAACACTGGACATATTTAGAGTCTCAACCTCTGTTCTCCTCACTTAACTGCAAGCTATTACTACTGCACACACCCATTCATCATACACAAAGTTTGAAATCCTTTTCCCTAGGCTGGCAAACCCTTTGGCAAAGATGCTCTTGCCTCACTGTCAGCTGCTTTACATCTCTCAGTCCTCATTCCTTAAAGAGGGACATACTGTCCTAAGAGACAAAACACTGTACGTAACACTAGCCACAAAGCCATCTATTAAGTGTTAAATAGCGTTTGCTTCCACCAAAACTCCTACCCCTCAGCTGCAGGATTTAGAAGACGTCTCAACCACATCCTTTGCTTCCATACCCAGAGCCCTGTGGTCCACTCCATTTATTTCAGTCTTCCCCTCGCTGCCACTGTTGCCCATAGGGATAAGCAGCAAATAGTGCACAATTGTCCAGGAGCTGGACAAGCCTCACCAAGCCCTATGAAGCATCCTGAATGAGAGCTCTGACAGCAACAACCCTCCCACAACAGCCTATCTGTAAGGCAGATGACCCTGCACCTCACTCAAGTCAATCTCTCACCACTACCACCTGCCACTACTTCTATACAGTTGTGGTCATTATGGGTCTGCACTAACACCGTAGATTCAGATGATCATTCATTTATTAAGGATGCTGAAAAACATGGCACAGGATAACAATGAGGAATGACCATCAATTCGTCTTTGCTTTTTAGCCAGTGACAATTGACTAGGCAAGTTTTAATATCCAGGCACTTAAGAAGGCATGACCTGCAAAGTGAAGTTGCAATTACTATGCATCTAAGTATACCACTTAATACCAACACCAATAACAATGCTTTCACTACTCAAAAGAAGGGACAAAGACAGAGAAATAAGATTTAAGGTCTGTCACCCATTAGGGAAGAATGGCTGCAAATCTTTAATCATGACACCAAACAAGATATTAATAACAATTGTCTAGAGCACAGACAAGTGGTAGGAGCAGTATCAATTGCTTATTTCTTTGTTTAGCAAGCAAAAGAAGAATGGAGCAAGCTGTAGGCCATGGCACTACATGGCACTATTTCCTACCTAAAAATTAAGAAAACCTTGAACTTCCAACTCTCTCTTGGGAAGGACAGGATCTGTAGCTGTCAGGAATACCTGTTCTGACAGGAATACCTGTGCCACAAATATTTCAAAGCTTCATCAAATGTCAGTATGAATGAATATGAAAATCTGTTGTCAGGTACTCATACAGAAATGCACCTAGAAGCTATCCCACCTGGGGACCTACCATACTAAACACAGCAACCACCTCTTCCTGCCAGCACAACTTAGATTTTCATGGGAAGGAGGTAGGTTTTCATGGAAACATCACAAACTCCCCCAACAGCCCGGCTGGGTCTTGCACCAGTGAGGTGGATCTGGCAGGAACTGGCAGTGTCTGGTATGGGCAGGCCCAGACCTTCTCCCAGAGTGCTCCCCTGGCCACAAATCCTGCCTCAGATACCCAAGGCAGTGAGCTACCACTCCACAGAGTGGAAGTTAAGCAGCCAGCTCTTGCCCAGCTCCAGAAAGGGATCAGCACTACCCGACTAGGAAGTTCCTAGGTGGAGAAAGAGGAGGGAGCCCTCAAAGTTTTACTTGAAGTTTCCTTGGTTGTTTCTTTCCTGGGAAAATCCAGGAACTTCAGGAGAACTGCAGCAATTTCTGAGAAATGAGACTTCAGACAAAGCTCCTGTTTCTCAGCTAGCACAGAGCTGCACAAGTAGTAAAAGTAGTATTTTTCTGGGGTGGAACACCTGATCTGGATCCCTATCACCATGTGAAGTCCTCCACTAACACAGTTACTCAACAAAACACATTTTCCCCATGCTACTTTGGCTCCAAGCTTCAAAATCCTTATACAGAGACTAAAATAGGTCTTTTTCCCCTCATCCCCTCAGGGAACTGAGAGCCATCACCCCTGGGGTGTTTTCTTCTCCTCCCTGCCTCCTCAAGCCCATGAGCTCAGGTAGCTTCTTCCTGGTGACTTTGTCACTTCTCCTTCAGCATCTCCCAAACCACCATGGCAGATCCTTGGCAACCTGCATTTGCCTCCACTCCTGCAAGACACTGGCTTCAAACAGCCTCTATGAGAACCAATACCAGATGGTTAAAATCAAGGCATGTCCTCACTCACCTAAACCAACTTCAGCCCTCCAGCTTCAGATAAAGATGTATAGGGGACTTGTTTCACTGCAGCAAGGGAAGCATTAAGAGCAGGGATAAAACCCTACTTTGTTATTCTTCTATGGGGATTTCTAAAAGTAAACAGCCTGCTTCACAAACTGTGTATGCAGGGAGTTGGGAATGGATGTCCCCATGCTTTCAGAATAGCTTCTCGCTATTTAGTCCCATCTAGTTTTGTGCTAGTCACAAAGCATCCAGTTTTGAACAACAGCTAGCAGCAGCAAGAAAGACCCAGGCTCTCGACTAAGGCTGATGGTACAGAGGAGACAACTGTGGGAAACTGCTCCTCAGGGAACACTTCTCTTGGTCCAGTAGCTGAAAGCCTGGTCCAAGACACTTTTGGTGCAAGGAGGTATAGAAAAACTTAGGAGATATAGTGCAAGGAGGCATGGAAAAAGTCAGGAGATATAATGCATACCTTCTCTGGCCAAACTTAACAGCTACAAAATTACCATCTAGAATGGTAAAAAAATCTTCAGTGTTTTCCCATTTACCTTCAAGTCAAAGCAGGGAAGAACCCTTGTGGCAAGCAGACCATCAAGCAGCAAACATCCTCAAGCAAACTTTTTAACATGTTTACCATGAAAGTATAATGATGCCACCAAAGTTTTGACTGAAGGTTGTCAGTGATTCAAGCCTGTATTGTCACAAGCATGCAAGTAAGCTTAGCACCTTTCTGAGGTCAGGAAAGAAAAAACAGAACTGATACGTACCAGAAAATAGTGCACTTCTGAAAGCTAAGAACTTTGAAGCTACACCCTGTCTGCTGGGTTTTCCAAGAGTACTACAGGTTACATGGATTCAGGCACGCCTTAACAGATGCCCCAAGAAACTGATCAACTAAATTCTCAAGTTTGGGTCATCAACATTGCCCAAACTATTCATCTTGCATTCAAATGTCAAAGGAATTGTCACCTTCCTGCTACACCCACAATAATTCAAATATTTTTATGTTTCAAGAAATTGATGCTCCTACTCCCATTCAATCATGTTCCAGAACTTCCAGATTGTTCCACTGAGGATTCAGTAACACTTCAATCCATGTACATTACACATGACAAAAACATACCACCCACATTCAAGTATTCAAACATGCCCAGGTCGTATTAGAAAGTCCTGAATACATGTATTGCATTTGATGGGTATTTATTCATAGTTATTTTAATTTGGACTAAACATACAATTAAAATCACATGCTTACAGCTCTTACTAATAACCTATTAGCCTGAAAAATAGATCTTTCAGATGTCTACAGATAAAAGTACCACAGCACTCTTATGAGTCATTAAAAGATATATAAATCAGTTTCTAAAAGGGCAAGTCAACCTAATTTAACAAACAGGACAGTTACAATTAGATGGTCATTAATTTCCAGTACTAAAATATTAAAGTACTAGCAACAGCCACTAAAATTAGGCCCCTGAACTTGAGCACTCTGACAATATATTCCAAGATTATGAGATTGATATGCCAAAATGTAAACTAAATCTGATACCACACAGTTCATTTATGTCAAAAAATGAAGCTCTTCCTACAGAAACTAAAACTAATTTTCTGTTCTTACACATTGCTTCTAATAGGCAACATAGTGCATTTCATCACTCCATTCAATTCACAACAAAGATGAGCAAATTTGACTATGCATTTTTTCAGGAACATCAACATCCATTGTTTCAAAACACGTAAACATGTTTCAAAACAGGCAATCCTTACTCCACCTGGTTATACACATGCAGTATTGTTAAAATTAAAAAAGGCCATATCTACGAAAGAAAAACAGGTTGGACTTTCACCACAAAAGTCTGCAGTATCTACTCCTTATGTAACAACTACTACCGAGGAACTAGATTATCAAATCCAAAAAATAATAATTGAACCCACACTTCTCCTAACGTTACCCCAGTTGAACAGAAATTCCTCCTCAAACACGCTTCATCAATATTCACCGAACGTTCTGGAAGTGAGTTTTAAATATCATCTAGTTCCAACACCCCTGCCACTAGTAGGGACACCTTCCACTAGATTAGGTTGTTCAAACCTTTGTCTATATAGTCTGCAGTACACCACTTGACAAGGAAGCAGTCACCACCTCATACACATTGAGATGTGCAAGAAATGTTTCACACATACAAAAAAGTAACCCTATAGCCCAGTTATAATTTCAGATGATGAAAAGAGATCCTTGATCATCCAAAAAAAAAAAAGAAAGCCTTGGCCTTTATCTCTAGGACAGATAGATTTATATCCTTCAGCTGCACTGGTTCAGAGGAATTTCACTATAAGAACCACTCTCCTTACAGCCTTTACCAGAAGACAAGCATGACTCCATTTAATCTTCTTTCAGTTTGCTCAACTGTTACAGAAAAAAATTCAGCTACTCGGTTGGTTAATGAGGCTGTAATTCTCATCTTGCCTACCAACATCTCAACTATGGATGCAGTCCAAGGCAAGTTCTATTGCTATGCCAAGTTTCACAGTTTAACTATCTGAATGCAAAAGCAGCTTCTAAAGTCTTCCTCACTTTATGCAGCTCACTTTGTCAGCTATTTTCCAGTTCCCTTCAGAATGGGCACTCTGGCCACATTAGCAATCGCAGTTTTAGGTGAGGAATTCAATTTTGGATTGTAGCTCATGGTGTAAGCACATTAAAATGAAAAAAGTTAAAACTCGTTAATGAACTCATTTCTTCTCTACTGCATGCATGAAGTAGATGCACAGTTTGTTAAAAGAAGCATATGGTGTTTTAGAGTTATGACTTTAGTTGTCCCTCTTTTGGAAACAGCAAGCAGCTTCTAAGGCATATTTGGGTAGAAAGAAACCACATATTTGGGTAGAAAGCAGGAAGTCTGTCGACATTTCTAAGCATGTTAGTAAAGATAAAAATAATATGCTTAATTACAACTATAGCAGTTACTAGGACTTGAAGATATAAATTCAAAAAATTTAAAAGCCCTTCTTAAATCAACTGTGAAATACAAGCAGTAGCAGATACATCCCTTTAACTAGTTATGTTTGCTGGATCAAGACTGGAGGTGAAGATACAGAACAAGTAAATAAATCCAAAGATCTTTCTCTGCCTTCAATTTGGACTGTTGCATATGAAATTTAATGCTAACAGATCAATAAAAAAAATCACAGGTCACAGCATTAGTTGTCTAGCATTTCAAGAGGACAAACAAAATGGATGACATCAAAATGACTCCCATTACAAACGTAACATGGGAACACAACAAGACAGTATACTGCTAGCCATAATTGCTAGCTGCTATTACCCATTGTAGTGCAATGGCTATGCATGTATATGCTCAAATAAATTTGAAGTCCAAATACCCTCTAAATCTTTTCCTCTGCCATGACAGCCACAAGACCTATTCCTTCCTGCACAAAGCTTCCTTTACTAGACCAAAGCTCCAAGGGACCTCCTCCTCACCTTGCATGTATTTCTTGGGGCAGTATTGAGGAACCGTAACTATTTCTGTAGTTAAACAAGTGCATTTGTACCCCACTGGATCCATGAGCTATCAATAGCTATTTGGCCATTCAGAATACTCTTCTCCAAAGGTGCTGCTTAAGTCCAGGCACACCTGCTTCTGCAGCATATAAGCAAGACCATAACTTCAAGAACACATTCAGATACCCTGAAAATAGTGAAATTAACCACAGGTAAGAAGAGGAGCACTCCACTTTGGTACTGAAGCTATAAATCAAATGACACACAAAAAACCAAGAAGTGTCAAGCTCACAAGGCCATGTATGGACAGTAGGCAGAAAAACCGTTGCCCTTTTTCTGGCATTTAGCTACTTAATTTCTCACTCTTTACATCCACTGCAACAAGCCTAAAACAGGGAAATATATTTCCAGAGGCCGCTTCATAGTTCCATTGTTAACAACAGATATGACCATCAATTCCTTAGTTGATTTTATCTACATTAAGGTATATTAACAGAAAGCTTCCTATGGCATTACATAGAAATGCAACCTCCTGTATACAAAGACTGATTGTCAGAGTTTAGGGTCAGGGCCATCTGCTAGACTTGTAACAGATTCTCTCGTTAACCCCTCTCCCTTCCCAAAGGGGAATAAAAACAGAGTAAGGCAGCAAGAGTTAAGGATCAGAAAAGGAACTAGAACAGCTTTGACAAAAATTAAAATAGTATGGAATGTCTATAAATGTATACAAAACTAATATCATAGTCAAGCCCCAACAATGGCAATTAAACCATCGATGCTATAGAACAGGCACTAGGATCCCAGACTGGGCCCAGTAGCAGACGGGAACCATGTTCAGGAGCTGGATTCTGGAACTGGATTCAGGAACACACACATCAAAGGCAGAATGGATGGAGGCCTCAGATGCCAGCCACTGAAGAAGAGCAGAGACTGACCCTCATGATCCCTTAGTTTTATACTGAATATGCCATCTGTGGGCTGGAATTCCTCGATGGTCAGCTTAGGGTCACCTGTCCGGTCCACTCCTCCCTGTAGGTGCGGCCTTTCACTTTCTGCATCCCACAGTGCAGTACACAAGATCCAGCAGTGGCCTCGGTCTGCACACCCATCCCTGGTACTAACTCCAAACATTGAGTGTTATCACTGCTAAAAGAAAAAACTGTCTGTGAAAGTCTGCCATTAACTTCTGAAAGTGGAGTTAGAAGAAACTGAGCTAAGAAGTAAAATCACTGTACAGAACTGTTATAACTCAAACCAGGACACTGTCCAAACCTCAGTATACAGACAGACACAGCTCTAGATTCAAGACTCAAAAACACACATTAATGTAAAAAGCCCCAAGGAAGCTGACTCCAAGTACCCCTTCTGACCCCAACACTCCTCCTGAAAAAAATATTTAAGAAGAACAGTATTGAAAAATATTATCAGCAGAGTAGGAGCAGGGACACTAGTGGTAGAGAAGGTGAACTCACATTACTTCCGCTTTTCTGTAGGTGAACCTCCCTCTATCAACCCCTGTAAGTTAAAGTGACTAATGCATTAATCTACAAATATTGTTTTGAATTTCCTGGAAATTAACTGTGTTCATCCATCCTGTAAAACAGATCCTGGTAATTTCATCTCTGCCATTAAGATTTAAAGTATAGAAGAACTTCAGTATTCAGCAATTATGAAATGGAAGTTTCAGTCCACAAGAATAAATGAAGCTTATTCAGTTAAATCTAAGTACTTGGTTAAACAAAATAACCCTGAGGAGCCTGAAAGTAAATGCAGCTAGCACAAACCTACAGAAAGGCTGTTCAGTGCATCAGAGAATATTCCAGTCTTTCCTAACTTTGTCTATACTGTTTTACAAAGTATGTGAATGCTTAAGTTTTTCAAATTTTGAGTATTCAGATGTTAAGTATTCAAAAAATCACAGACACAATATTACATCTAGCAATTAATTTAATGTTCAGCGTATAACATTTTCTAAATCTCTGTGATCAGCAGAACACCTGAGAAAGTATCCGAAGTCCTTAGGACCATCCCACAACATCCTTAGCACTTCACTATTTTTTCCTAGCTTCTAGTCATTTGGTCAACTATGGCAGGTTTACTGGGACATGCCTGCTTTATGCTAAACACAGCAAACGAAGACACTCATTTTTGCAACATCTTACAACCTCACCCAGTCTAAGTATCTCATCTTTTGCAGTTTCTGATCAGCAGCAGTGCCATTTGAGTCACCAGCCATATGAGGACCAGATGAGGGAATGGAGAATTATTATCACCAATGTTTTATCAAGTGAAGCCTAGGAATGCCCTAAATCATTCCCATTCCAATCCTAGGTTGGTGCACTCACAATAGTGACGCATTGCTAAAACATTTAAAGATGTAACACTTATCCCAGCTTTCTATTAGGAAATGGTAGCTTTTGCAAAACCCATTATGCCCAGGCTTACTACAAGTATCAAAACAAACGAAAACCCCTGTTGCTTAAGTACTGAAGAAACAAAGAATGCTGGCTCAAACAGCACAGAAAACTACTTTAAGCTCCACCTGAAAAGCTTGTTCCCAATTTGCATTTCTCCAATGTATGCAAGTAAGACCTTCCCATTACAGTTTTTACCATTATATAATTACTGCTCCTAAAACTCAGGATATTTTGTCAGCAAAGTCAGATTTAGACTGTGACCTATTTCAAAAAACTTTGTGGGCTTAGAATTTTTAAATAAGTTTGAGAATGCATGCTTTTTTCTTATGATTTCTGCCATAAGCTCTCCGCAACTATTTCACTGATGTTTTAAAGCTGAAAAACTGCACTCCCTAGCAAAACATTTACTTATAAAGCCAAGGATTTCACCGAGGTAATTTTTCCAAGGTGTACTCTCTGCAGAGCTTTATGACAAAAGGTCTATGTACAACAGCAAGCATTTCCAAATACATGGAAGAGCAACAACTAGCTGTTGTCTGAGCACAGTTTCTGTCAAATTTAGCATGATATTTATCTGCTTAGTGACAAAATACTAGATACTGCAAGTCCCTACAAATCAACAACAATGCCTACTGGGCAAAAACAGCTTGCACAGTATTGGCAGTTTCTCTGAGCTGCAGTGGGAATCAATCAAGGAACCTGCTTCTGTGTTACTTTACCGCCTGAATCTCAGAATGACTTTTTAAATTTCAGTGCGGACTAGGCAACAAAGCATCTTGATCTGGTGCACCTGTTGTAGTAGCTAAAAGCTGTGAATCCCAACTCTGTTATACTAGCTTCCCCAGAACTACTTCCAAGTCAAATCAGGAAAATTTATGCAACAACAGATCTAGAAATAGACGGTGGCTTCCTTCAAAATTGGAATTACAGACGTCAAAACCCAAACCACCATCAGCTAATGCTTCTGGATAGTAATGTGATTTTTTCCATTGATTTATGGGTTGTCAGAAGAAAGCTCTGTGAACAAAGGCAACATTCTCTCACTTCTAAAATCTTAACAACAGTTGATAACATTCACTTCCCTCTGCAGATACTAGCATCTATTAGAAAAGCTTTACAGCAAAAGTAGAGTCAACTTGAAAACAAGATTGAAATGTATATTCATCACAAATTGAGTTTGCTTATTATATAACAATTGGATTTATTGCTATGAAGAACATCAGTGGCAAGAAATATAATCAAAAGCCATTACATGGTAAGGCAGCAAGAGTTTTACCTATAAAAGCAGAATTTCAACATCACTTACTAGGAAGGAGCTGGCACTTGCATCCTTGTACTATTTTTACTTGCAAAATCCACCTCTGCAATGGTATTGACTTATTTTAAGAAGCACAGGAAAGCTGAAGTATTGCTTGGGCTTTTAGAACCTAGATCACATATCATCTATTTCCTACTTAGTCTCCATGTAAAGCAAGCTTAGCTTTGTCCCATCCCACCTACCCCCCCCCCCCCATCTACTTTAGCATTACAGGGGCTTTAAGAGCATTCAGCCTGAGCCTCACTGAATACTGCCATCCAGAAATCTGGGAAATAATATAAAAGCTTTTTTTCTTGTAAATAGATACTCCAGATCTAGCAGCTGTTAAGAACAATTTCAACTCACTACACCTGGATCACCCAACTCAATCTGAAGTGTGGTAGTTCTTAATTTCTGAAGAGGCAACAAATATATCACCAACAACAAAAATCATACTGATAAAAAGATCTCTCCCTCTCATTGAAAAACAGCATTTAAAACAAACCCAGAGAGAAGAATGAGAATTAAGGCTCACATTAGTATGGGAAAGACGTAATAAATTTACATGCAAAAATATCATACTAGTACTATTAAACCAATAACAGGAAGCAATTTCTGCAAATATGAACATATTGAAAATGTATGCATCACAACTACTGCAGCAATTAAAAACCTCTACTGCATACAGAAAGGATCAACCACTACACCAGAATAAAAACAGACAATTAAGCCAGCTCTTGCTGGGTGGAAATACCAGACCAAGTACAGCCATAAGACATCTGAAAGAAGCACTAAAGATGTGATTTGTCAGATTTTAATAAGTGTGATAAAATTCCTTAGCTGTTTCAAGGTCATTTGTATGTCCCTGAAGTTAAAAAATGCTCAATCACAGCAAAAACTTCAAATATCTACATTTCTCTCTGATTAATATCCCATTTTAAACAGTATATAGAATTATCAATTCTGGTTTACAAACATGATTTATGCATAATAGCTATAGAACAGATTCCAAGTCCTCTCGTTAAACTATCACGCCAAATACGTTTTCAGAAGTCTAGGAAAGAGAGGGAGGAAGAAAAATGAATGTAATTTCAGCGTTCAGAATCCATGGGATTAAGAGGAAAAATGCAAAACTGAAGCTCTGATACCTTAGCATTTGTTTCCCCAACAAGTTGCCAGTTACTGGAATACTTTTCAGACTCCCTCAATGTAATTTAAAATTGGCCATCAAGGCAGAGATAAATAACAAGGTCAAAAGAAATGGAGTTTTTTCAACATACACACACAAAAAAACCCAAACCAAGAGAATAAAAACAAGGGTGGAAAAAAAAACCAAACCAAATAAGAAGAAATACAAGTACTTGTACTTTCAAGAAAATACACACAGATATTAGGAAATACTCAAGTCATCAGGCATTGCTACTTTATTGAGTATCACTTGTAAACCAGACACTGAAATCCTATGTAGCTACTAAACTGTCTAAAAACCTCTGTAAATACAGAAGCACCTTCTACTTTTACAAACTTCAGTTAAATCAGCTACAATAAGACTACTTCTAGTTTCTGCTGAGTACCATTTTGTGGGTTTGATTTTTTTTTTTTTACAATAAAGATCAGGTATAGTATTTTAACATCTTACACCTGTATTTAAACACACTAAACACAGGTACATCGGGGATGATAAAGGTGCAGGGACATCAAGCAGCTCCGGAGTAGCTCTCTCATCAGCTGCGCTATGCAGATGACACAAAGCCACCTCGCTCCCTCCTCACCTACACAGCCCAAGAAAGAGGGGACTCGGTTCTTCCAGGGCAGGACAAATTTAAAGACGGGCAACACATGCAACCTAGGGAAAGCCCCGTGCCAACAGAAAAGGCGATGGGGTGATCCCTCAGGCTGACCCACGGCGGCCGCGCCAAACGAGCACGAGGCCCTGCACCTCGAAGCACGAAGCAATCCCCGAGATAAACCAGAACGGGCAACAAAGGAGCCGTGCACCCAGCTAAGTCCCCAGCCACCGCCCCCTATCCCCCAGGATCCCTTCTCCAGCGCGGCGAGGCCCGGCGCTGGCAGGGCCGACTCGCACGGCTGGACCCTCCGCCCCTCCTCCCCCCGGCGGCGCCAGGGCGCGCGGGCGAGCAGCCGCCGCCGGCACTGGACCGCACCGCGTGTTCGGACCGGGACTACCGCGCCTCCTCCACCAGAGCAAGCGCTGCCACCGGCCACGGAGCCCCGCCGGCCCACCCGTCGACAGGCTTCAGCACGCCGTACAGCTTCGCCCCACCCCGTCCCTCCGCAGCCGCACAGGTGCGCCGGGAACTGCGGGCAGCCGCAACACCCCTGCGGCCACAGCACCCCTTTGCAGCAAGCGGCAGCCCCCGCGCGGTTTTTACCCAAGCCCAGCTGCCGCCCAGGGGCTCAGGCGGCGGCAGCTCCTCTGCCAGATAAGACGGCGCGGGCAGAAGATGGCAGATGCACTATTATAGACAGAAGCAATCCGTTTAGAGCAAAGTCAGTCCTAAACAAGAGGAAAAGAGAGGTGCAGCTTGCGGGAGGAATGGGAGCTACGTTCAAGTGGTAGGACCACGCTAAGGAAATAAGTGGGGGATAAAGTCATTCAGAGGGATGTTACAGACAAAACAAAGGGTTTATTGAGCAATGTTTTGTCAGGAGAACAGGTGCTAAGCTCGCCCAATTAGCAGCACAGAAGAAACGTCGAGGGGTGGGAAGAAGAGACGTTCAGAAAATCCTAAAGAGTGAAAGAAAACGCGATTAAGCCCATGCAGCACAAGCAAGGGCAAAGGGAAGAAAAACCGTTCGTAGACAAAAAGCAGTTAGCAACATGAAGCCCCTCTTGATGCAACGCCGCAAACACCCTGGAGTTTGCAACTGTGAATACAAAAAGCAGACAGATACCGGTCACCTACATTAGGGGAGGGTGAAGGTCTCCGCACACGCCAGGTTTTCACGCCTTTTCCAGGGGGAGCCTGGTCAGGCACCGGCGGCCCCTAATTCAGCCTCCCCCCACCCCCAGGCCACCCGTCCTCCCCACGCGGGCTGCAGCCGCACTCCAGATTCTTTTCTCCACGCATGTTCAGCAGGGAGGCCCGGCGCCTCGCCGCCCCTTTGCCGGGACCGCACGACAGCTCCCCGCAAGACCCCACACCCTTCCCAGCCCCTCCATCCACCCTCCCTTGAGCAACCGGAGACCGGAGTTGGCCGTGCCCGTTGCTTCGGGGCAGCGGGTGGTGGCGGGTCCCGCGAAGCGTGGCTGCTGACACCGCCCCAGAGGAAGGGAGGGGGTCGCTGTCCCGAGGGAGCTGAACGACGCCCCAAGGCCATCTCACCCGCTGTTTCTGATGGTGCCGGTGTAGCCGCCGCCCCAGCTAGAGTGAGCCACCCCGCCACAAAGACGGAGTAGTAGGGCGGTGCCGGCATGATAAAGGCCCCCACCGCCCGCCCCCGCGGCAGCCGCCTGAGTGACGCCGCCGGCGGCCACTCAAGAAGCCCCGCGCCCGCGGGGCCGCGCCCCCGGGCGCAGAGGTCACTCCGCGGCGGCCGCCCTACTGCGCGCCGCAGCTGCAAGGATGGCTGGGCCCCACCCCCGCTCCGAACACCTGCGGGCGGCGGGGAGCCAGAACGCAACAGCGGGCTGCACCGAGCGAGATGAGGCGGCGGCGGGAGCTCGCCCTTCCCTTTCCAATCAGTGTCTAGGCTTCGGGGCCCTGGTGGGGTCAGGGGCAAGGCTCCCGCCGCGCTTCCTTGTCTCATCGGCGTTTCGCGGCTTGTCTCCTTTCCCTGCAAACCAGAGAGCCCCGGAAGTCGTGCGCTGCCTCGTCCCCGAAAGCGGCCCGACGGGGCGGACGAATCACAGAGGGTGTGAGATCGAGCGCTCCGCGTACCTTTGCGGGCAACCGTGGTGGCTCGTAACCCCCACGGCGGGTACTATTCGCTGCGACAGCACCATACTATTTCCCGGCGGCGTCCGACGGCGCAGGAAAAGCACAGCTGCCCATCGCCGCCGGGCATCCGCCACTCCGGGCCCGCCGCTGCTTGTCCCGCGGAGAGCGCCACAGCGAGCGCCCCAGGAATTGTCACTGGGAGAGGGGGGGGTCCCGTCCCCCGGGGTCGCACGGCTTGGTGTGCCCTCCGCCCTCCCGGCGCTACTACATTTAAGGACTAGTCAAAATAAACCGCCTCAACAAGCATCACCACAGGTCCTTGGAAACGAGTTGACGGAAGACGTCTAAGTATCAATTTGCCCCGCTTATATAGCTATCACATAAATTATTTTCGCATGTGAAATAGGTGAGTACGGCGCAACGTGCTGGGCATAAATTAAACAACAATGGCAGTGCTCTAGGCCGGTCCTTCCCGGGAGCACCCGCTGCAGCGAGACCGTTTACCATCGCCTCCTGTCTGGACCCACCCACCCACCGCCTCGGGGACGCAGGGCGAGAGGATAGACGACGCGCCCGAGGACGGGACGCCCCGTCCGTCCCTCTTCCCGGAGCCTCGCCGCGGCTGCCGGATGAAAACTTCCCCCGAGCACATCTTGGACTGCTCGCGGCGTCCCTCGCCGCCTTGGTAGGACCACGGACAGAGAACGCGCCAACCGCGCAAACACCGCCCCGCCTACGCCACTCGCGTACAGCCGCGCAGCACCCGCAGCGACCCGAACAAAGGGACGCGCCCCCTCCCGCAGCGGGTTAATCAGCTCCACGAAAAAACATACCAGCCACCCCCGAGACGGCAAGCAACTTCTCCCAGGGGGAGCTCACCGGCTCTCCTCACCCCGCCTCCCGCTCTCCTCGCCCGCCGACAGTAAGCTCTGCGCGCTCTTGGTCTGGCCGGCCACGTCTTTGTGCGCTTGTGACACGAAGCCGCCTCCCAGCCCCACAGGGAAGCCACGACACGCCGCGCGGCTAATGCAATTAGGTGCGAGGGGTCTTATCCCGGCTAATCTGCAAATGCAGGTTTATCCCCTCAAAGCGATATGCCTTCCTTCACTCGCGCAGTGCAGCTCCGTCCCTTCGGATGCTCCCCGCAATGGGGAGCTATCCGGAGCCGGACGGTCACAGTGGTGCGGGGAACTCTGCAGGACCGGCAGGGATGCGCACGCCTTCGCCTAGCTCTGGCAGCTGCCCTCCGCGCACCGCCACCACCTCCGGCAACTCGGCTCCGCGGGCACGGCTGCGATATGCACGAGCTGCCTTATCCGGCGCCGTCGGCACGAACGGTGTCAAATACGGAGAGAACACAGGCAACAAACGTAATTCTGCACGGCATGCACCTCAGGCGTCCGCGTGGACCCTTATCGAACACGTACAATCACGGGAAGAATCGAGACACAACTTACCTTCCACTGCTCGTCTTAAAAAAAAAAGTAACGGTGCAGTCCTCCCGATAAAGAGGAGTAAGAGGCAGACGGACAGCTCTCTCAAGATAATACACAAGAGCTAAATCGGGGACAGTTCCTTCTTACGGGGGGGGGGGGGGGAGGGGGGGGGGGGAGAAAAAAGGAAAAAACAAAACAAAGTCCTCTTCACCCCCCTCCCCAACAGTCCAACACTGGAGGGAAAATAAATAATTAAATAAATAAATAAAAAGGAAAAAGAAAAAATTTAGAAAGGGAAAACTCTAAATAGAGAGAGAGAGATCGGGCTACCCTCCTTTCGCAACCCAGTCGAACAAAAAGAGGGGAGGGAGGAAGAAATAAAGGAACAAAGAGAAGAGGGACGGAAGGGCGATTTTAAGGACGATCTCTCTCTCTCTCTCCCTCTCTCTCTCTCTCCCTCTCTCTCTCTCTCCCTGCCTGCCGGTCCCTTCCTAGCGGCTCGCCGCCAGTGTCAGCTGCTGCATCGCGGAGAGCGCGCGGGGCCGCGGGGGGAGGACGCTGTGCCGTGCGGTGCTGTGCGGTGCCGCGTCGTGCCGTGCCTTGCAGGGAGGCGGACCGCTCCGCAGATTTATAGCAGCCACACCGCCCCGCTCCCTGCCTGCCGCCGTGCCGTGCCGTGCCGTGCCGTGCCGTGCCGTGCCGTGCCGTGCCGCGCCGCGCCGCGCCGCGACAGGGTGCGTGCGTCTGCGTGCCGCGCCCGGCCGTGGGGGTACGCGCGGGGGGGAGGCTGCCCGCGGGCGGCTGCGCCTATCCCAGACCCCCTACCCTGCCCGCACCCCCCTGGCCCGGCGACCGCCCCGCGCCTACCCCGGCGCCACGCGCGGCAGTGTCTCCGCACACCGGCGCAACGTAGCCTGCTGGCGGCCCCGCGCGCGCCTCTATTGGCCCGACCGCGGCCCACTCGTCCCGCCCCCGGCGGGGCCACAGCCTCCCATTGGCCACGCGAGCCGCCACTCCGGCAGGCCCCGTGGTGCCTGGTTTCAGGCTGCGTTGAGGCGCGCGGGGCCGCCTACGCGGGCGCGGGTGGGCCCGGCGGGGCTCCCGCTGGCGGGCGCGGCCAGCGGCCACGCGTGTCCGCCAGGCACCGCGCAGCAGCCTTCCTCCTCCTTTCCCACGGAGGGGCGCGGCGGCGGGGCACGATTCCGGCTCCGGCAGCCCACGGCTCCGGCAGTGCGGACAGCTGCGTGGGGAAGCGGCGGCTCTTGTCTTCTCGGGCAGCCACGTGGGAGTGGGGCGGTGCATCGCCGCAGGGCCGGGGTCTCCGGCCGCCGTTCGGCCGGGCATTCGTCCGCGGGAAGGGCTAGCAGCAAAGCAGCATTTTTAATTCACACCACCACCACCCCCTTCTTTTTAAATCCCTTATGGGTTTGTTTTTTGTTTGGGTTTTGGTTTTTTTTTCTCTCCATGCAGTTCTGGCCATACGTATATCGGCACCACGCATGTAAAGTTTATATCGTTGCCCATGGACAGCTCTTGCAATTTGTCCTGCTGAGAAGGGACGTATTATTGAGTGGTATTTCTTGTAACAAACACCCTGGGTGGAAAGAAGGAACGGAAAGAGGGAAGGAAGGAAGGAAGTGAGGGAAGGAGGAAAGGGAAGGAGGACAGGGAGGGAGGGAGGAGAGGGAGGGAGAAGAGCTTTTACTCATTACGCGATTGATGCCTATGTCTTGCACAGATAAGAGTTGGTAGTGTTGTATGGAAGAAAAATCTGCATGGTATTCAGAAACGTGCTGTTTATTCCTTATCGTGCTTGACCTTCATTGCACTTGATTGTAATTTCTTTCCAGAATTCAAAGTGCTTCCTAGACATGGCTTTTCTTTTGTGTCCTCTCTGACACAGAACACACAAGTATCTATAATGTATTTTCAATAGCAAAGCACTTACACCCTGTAGCAAGGAATTCCTTATTTAGAATGTTTTGGTATTTGCATGTAGCAAGGTGCAAAATTTTAAAAGACACATGCAATTTCAAATAGAAGCATAAAGTAGTGTTTCTTGAGAGTGTCCTTGAGAGTTTATCAATGATAAATACAATGAAAGAGAAAACATATTTGTTTATGTATCATCTGTTTCTAATAATCTCAGTATCCTACCACTGTGACAATAACTGGATGTTCTGCAGGGCCTGATTTTACATTTTATGTAATTAGTTATATGCCAAATGCATCTGATGTTTTTCTAGAACACATAGTCTTTAGCTGATTATTTACAATCTATCAACAATGTTTTGAATCATCAGCACTCTGAAAAAGGGAATAACTCTCCCTGGTGGAACAAGTGCCAAGCCTGCAGCTCTAAGCGCTGAATAAAGAACATGGTGGCTACTCCCTCAAAGCTGCTCATACAAAAGTCTTCATGAAGTGATGTCTATTCACACACAGTTTGTGGAATTGCCTCTGTAAATTGTACTCTTAGCAGTATCTGTTAGTAATCAAGAAGGTCCCCTGGGTTTACACTGTTGTTCGGTTCATGTCTGATGCTCACTCTTCTCTAATTATGGCAACTTTAACCCTTTGATACAGGAAAACTGCTTTTAAAAGTCTCATAACGATACCAAAATTAACAATGAACTCAATAGTATTCTTATGTTAGTATTCTTTATGTGTGTGTACATCAACAAATTTTGTATGTCTTTCAAAATAAAAAATGATTATTTGTTCTAGGCTGAGTTTTGAAGCATAAGTAGGAGCATAGGTAGAATAGAAAAATGGTAAAATCTGTGGAATGTGTTGCCATCTTTGGAATTAATAGATTTAGTTGCTGATTACTTTCTTGTCTCCTCCAGTATCTGCTAAATGTGTTTAAGCAAATGACACTATTCCTTAATCAGACTGTCAGCCGTGTATGAGAAGGGGGGGGAAGGAAGAAAATTCCTAAGTAGTTCAATGCATTGACCCTTCCTCCCTCCACCCCGCAAAAATAAGAAATTGCATGAATACACAGATGTTCCTATAACTAAAGAAAGTTGGCTTAAAAGGGAAGCCAAAATGTATCAAATGAGAAAGCAGAAGGGTGTCTTTCTGAACTTTCAGGAAATTAAAGGACTCTGCTCTCAGCAGCTTCCCTGTCAGGTCTGATACTCAAGATTCCGATTTCATCTCCTCTCCCAATCTCCCACAAAGGGAACAATCTTTTAACTGCAATTACAGACCAGCTTTAGCAACAATAGCCAAACTTCATGTGTTTTCTTTAGAGGTTTAATATATCGACCTATACTGTATTAATGTGCTAAAGTGAAATAGGCAGAAGATACTTGTTAAAAGTGAATCATCTTGTTATCGGCGCTTCTCTGGTGCATTTTCAGAAGTCCTGGCAATGGCAGAAAAAGGAAGGCTAAATACTCCCCACTCCCAGGAAAAACAAGTGTTTCTGCAAAGTTCCCCTTTGCTTAGGTAGTACGTCTGGTAAGAAGTCTTCAGGATTAGCAGTAGCTGGCTGTCTGGACATAGCCTTAAGCTAAAACGTGGATGGCTTAACAAATAGTCTTTGGACATGGGAAAGCTATAGAAGGGGACTGCTTGTTTAGGCATGCAGAACCCTCTGACTGGGACCGTGAGGTTAGGGAACAACAGTGAAAGCAGCAATTGCAATGCGCTGGAGGAAAGAGGTTTAACAACCTGCAAAAAGGGTAATAAAAAAACCCAAACCAAAACACAAAAACAATTAAAAAAAAAAAACAAGCCAAAACCCTAAACAAAGAACAGCAACAATAACAAACAAAGAAACAAAAAAGGGTGAGGAAAGAAGCAGCAAAGCACGGCCTCGCCGCATACTGCCAGCCGCGGTCCCCGCAGGAAGGGTGGTCCGGCAGCGCACGGCGGGGAACCCGCTCCGCCGCCTCAGCACCACGGACAGCGGCACGCCCCGACGGCGCGGCCCGGCCCGGCCCGGCCCGGCCCGCGGCTGCCGCCGGAGACGGGTGCGGCTGCGGAGGCGAGGGCTCGACCCCGGGGCCGGAGTCCGGCTAGCCCGCCGCGACCAAAAGCACCGCGACAAATGGGAATCTGGCCTTTCCCTCCCTCCCAGAAATAAGCACCAGGTAAGGGGTATGTGGTGTGACTGTGTCTTGGCTCTCTCAAAGGCACTTCAGGCAACTGTTTCCTGTCTAGTGGTGTTCATGTGTGAAACTGTGTGTGTACACAAGTACTTCCGTCTGTGTGTGTGTGTGTCACTGCACCCCGGGCGACTCCACGGGTTATTCTTACATTGCAAGCTTACCATTGTTCCTGTTACTTTGAAAAAGAAACAGTAACAGACATGAAGGCTTCAGATCAGGTTTTCGGGCAGACCTGGTGCAAAGCATACCTGCATGGACTCTGCACCTCAGTATAAGTGCGTTACTGTTTTGCTCCCTTCTCTGAGCCTCTCTGTGGTCATAAGGTATGGATATTGGATAAAACTACAAACAAACTAAAATACTGCAACTGAGGCTGCTATATTCTTCTCTGTTCTATTACACATCAGTGTCTGAATATCAATAAAAACTGTTTTTCCAAAATACATTTGTATTTGGATGGGGAGAGGAAAGGTTTCACTTTTTTCAAATAAGACTAAAAACGTATCTTAAACTACAGTTCCACACAGGATAACCATAATTCATGGCTCAGATTTTCTACAGACAACTGTGGATCCTTAATCCAGATAAATATAACACCTGAGAGAAGCTGTCTATTTATGCAAATTATTGCATCCTTGCTTGTTTCCTACTGTGACCAGGTAAAGGAATATTTCTGCTGCACCACAGCTTAGGTAGCTTCTTTTATTGAGGATTTGTATTTCCAGTGGCATGTAATGCACATTTAATTGTAAAATAATAAGACTATGTCACCTGCCAGTCAATCGCTGCCATCAACCTCCTTTGTGCTTGGATCAAACGTTTGCACAACAGAGAAAGTGACAGCATCAGGGCACAGTGACAAAGCTGTAGTTTGCACCAAAAGAAGACCAAGGCCCAGGGAGACACTGCAGCTACAGAAACAGCTGTCTTATCAGCACATTGCAGAGATGGAGATGGCTCAAGAGGTCCTCAACAGATAATGACTTGAATAGGTTTGCAGTGTGCCAAACTTCACGCTTGATAAGACCAGCCCAGTGTAGAGAGCAGCAGAGATCCAGCTCTATTCTATTTTATCTGTGCTGTAAATTAAGAAATTGAAATTCAGGTGGCACAGCCAGCACATTGCTGATAATCCAGTGAAGTAAACTGTCATTAGGATGTTTTCAGCAAAGAGAAATAGGTTTCTTTTACTTGATGCTTCTTTAATAAATAGACCGTAACACCCCCATCCCAAATTGCTGTCCCAGCAGTACATGAACTGACATGGGCATGCCTTGTCTGTTTCACTGTTATGACATGTCTTTGAATCCCAGCGCAAGCTACCCATTTGGCCGTCAAGTTCTTTATAAAGGACAAACCCTTCTGCTTTGAAACTGCAGTAGCTTATTTTCAATTCCTCATTTCCTCTGCAGGAGAAGGAATTGCACTGTGATTTTTAATAAGTCAAGCTCACATTAAAGCACACAAGTGCAGTTCTGTAACAGGCAATAGAAGCATGTATTTGTGTGCACAGATTAACAGAAAATAATTGTTGATGGAGTAAAGATCTATAATGACCTTTGAAATTACTCACCTGACAAAACATGAACCATGGTACACACTAAGACATATATAGGAGCAGAAAATCCTTTTTTAAACTGCATTTATTTGTTTGACTAATGACATCAGCTTAGAATACTGTAGCACCACCTTTTTCTAGCAGAAATACTTAGTTCAGTTTACCTTTGATCTGCTTGGGTTTCTTTAAAAAAAACCTTTGTAGAAAATGCAATTAAAAGGACTGAAGATGGAGCATATAACCTGAGGTCACAGACCATTATTTTGTAAAGAAGGGTTGGCTACATTCACTTAACTTCCCTGTGATTAATTCCTGAAGAGCCAGAGTAACTGTATGGGCTTGTAAGCCATTATGTTACCTAATTTTGGTCATTAAGGCTAACTTTCCATCTTCTCTGGATAATAATTTAAGACAAGGTTAACTTTTTTTTTCTTAACAAAAGACAAGTTGCTAGGTAGTTATGCCAAGAGGAACTGGAAACCTGAACAGAAACATAAAGACTTACCATTCAGGCTTATTAAATGTAGGGCAGAGAGGTGAGACCAATTGTACCATCATGACAACCTAACCACATATATTTGGCCTTAGCCTATCACTTAAACGTATCTGACAGCAAGGAAGAAAAGCAGGAAGCGTAGTAAGGACCCAGAAGATGATTCATTTCTCTCATGTTTTAAGACCATAAGCTTTCTCAGAGTTAAGAGGAAAAACAGAATCGGGTGGGGTGAGAATGGAGGCGTCTTTGTCACATGCACTTTGCTGGAAACACCTCTTCACTTGTCCTTCTAATGCTGTGGCAGAAAGTAAACCCACAAGATGACTGGGAGAGAGCAGAAGGCAGATGTGGATAAGGTCAAACTTGTTCAGTGACATAGGTGGATTTCACTGTTTTAACACATGCAAATTAGTGCCAAATGGATGTTTCAGAAGCAGAATAACACTTGGTTTTTTTTAAATAAAAAAATACTTGTGAAGTACTGACATAGTACTTCACAAGCAGGTAAATAGTTTAATGAAAGTCAGAAATCAGAGAATTCAACTGTAACAATTTTTCCCTGACCCTTCTAATTTGTGTAACCAGAATCTGAAGTGATTGATACCCTTGCCAGTAAAGCACAGTGTAGATGTGAGAAGAAATAAGTTTGTGTAAAAGAGAGAATCAAAAGCAAAAGGTAACCAATATATTTAATGCTGTTTGTTATCAAAAAATGACAGGTCTTTTAAGTTCTCCAGTGCCTCATCCCAAATACTGTCAATTCAGTTAGATTATACTTCCACCATAACAATAAGCTTCTCCAGGAAAGAGATGTATGTTTATAAATTTAGCTATAGGAATATTGATTTAAAAGATGGATTTTACTTTTTTTTTCAAAAGCCTGTATTTGTTTTCATTTGTTGAGGGAAATGCACATATTACACAAACATAGCTTTTTTAGTATGCCAGCATATTTCCTGCTGACAGAATAGTGGAATAAAATAATGGCTGTTGCTACTATTATTTTATTGAAAAAAATCCTTCTAAATTTCCAAGTGTTTGTATAATATGTAATTAGATCATTTTCAGATAATCAGATCACATGTGTAATAGATGGATTTTTTTTTTTTCCTTGTAAAGCAATTTTAAAAATAATTTCCACATCATTTAAACTATCAACATGAATATTTTGTTTTATTCAATTAAAATAATACAAATCCAGCAGGTAGTTCTGATTCAGTAGAGATACACATGGTGTTCTGATCTAACATGTAAGGGTAGGAGTTTAGAAGATGTATAAAGATAGTATATTTTCCTCGTTTTCCAAATAAAGTTAATCTCTTTTGAACTTACGTCTACTATAATTGCTCAGCAGTGGGGAGTGGACAATTAGGTATTGAGAAGGGATATTAAAAATGCTCTTTTTCTTACATTATATTAAAGGCAGTTACCTCCTTTATCATATGTACCGTTTCACCCTTGTCACATAACTTCACTCAGTTCTTCACATTTTTATTTTACTTTTATATGTTATATATGTTATAATTAATTTATAAGGAAATGTCTCAGTATTTGAAATCAGTAGAATTAGACTTTCCTTATTACTGCTTGCAATTAGTAGGTATGAAGATGAAACCTTAGTTCCAAAAAGCACTTCCCTTACCTTACTTACACTGACCAACAAGGTTTAATTTTGAAAGATCAGGCTAAAAATTATCTAAATAACTACCTTCTTTTTTTCCTTTTTTAATGTCAAAATTACCAAGTTGTGGATGACTTAATGGTCTGTCACTGATACTGTCCTACTTTTCTTGCCTTTAAATGCTAGTGGTTTTGTTTCTTCTGCTTATACAACTCTTTTATTTTTGTTTGCTTTGGTTCTGTTGTTGTGGGTTTTGTTTGATTTGTGGATTTTTTTTGTGGTTTTGGATTTGTTGTTGTTGTTCTTGTTGGGTTTTTTTTTTAATCAGAAGTGTTATGTGTAGCTCAGTACTACTTTGATTCTGCTGGAGAGGAGTCAGCAGCAAAATCCAGATCATAAATGATCATGTAGCTGCAAATATCTAAAATATTATTCAAACTAATAGTAATATACTGCACCATAATATGGTTTAGTGGAATAAAATATGTGATAAAATTACAGCAAATTATTCTAATGATGTCATGGACATTTACTGGTTGCTGAAAGTTCTCTTGTATATCTGTCCATTAAGTAATGTATCAACACACTATAGACTGGATTTAAAGGTACCCTATTCTTTTGGTTTGTTTTTTTTTTTTTTTTTTTTTTTAACAGAGATTCAGGAAAAGGGGAACAGCTCAGTCTTATTTCTGCTTCTTAATTCAAAAGAAGCCGCAAAAATTACAGCACTAAGAAATAATACATATGTCTGTAATAAATTGTTGGGCAAAACCTATTTTATTCTGCAATCATAGCATGTTGCATAAGGCAGAGAAGTAGTATATGCTGATTCCTAAAATTTTGTTGCTAACCTGCATTGCATTCTCATGGGATAAAAAGAATAGTGTTAACAAAATCACTGTAAAAAGGGTATAAAAAATACATATATCTAGAGAATAATCAGTGATAGATCATTGCCAAATGAATGGCTATATCAAATAAGGACCTACTGGAGTATATCTTTCAAGGTCAACAAAGTATTCCTGTCCATGTTTTGCAATATGGAACATAGAGAATGGTTCTGAAGATGGTGAGGACTGCAGCAAGCAGAATGATTATAAACATTTAATGGTTAAGTCTTGAATATAAAATGATCTTTTTGGAACAGAGAGACTACCCAGCAACATAAAGCTCAATATGGATAAGTAGCAAATGATTGTGATTTTTAGAAAAGCAGGATCATAATCAAATATGCAAATAAAAAACAGAGAGTAATAGCAGTACTGCAGAAGAGGTTGTAGGATGTTACTGCATCATACCAAAACAGTCATGGGAACATAATGTTGCAAGAGAGAAAGGTTTCACTCTGAGATGTGTAAACAAGAGCATAAGTTGAAAAGATATGCATGAATACATTTCTTATTTGGCACTGATAAGCTGAGAATAGAATGCTGCATCCAGTCCTGCCATGTTTTAAGAAAATCAGAGAAAGCCCATAGAAGGGTGTTTAAAAGTAAACTGTTTGGAATACATGACCTATGAATATATTTTAAAGAGAAAATTTTGAGGAAGAGTAACAGTGACAAAGGATATATGAAATTGCTCCTAGAAGTAATCATTATTGGTAGATTATAATCAAATAGTCATGTGAATTGTAAGTTGAAAAAGGAAAAAGAAAATTACTTAATTCACAACACATAAAACCTAGATCAACAACTGGAAAACATTCTCTAAGAGTAGTTAAGTACTAGGCCACATTACTCAAGGAAGTTGCCGAGATTCAAAGTTAGATATACACTCTGTTTTTCCTCAGAGAATTGGGACAGATTATTTGATCTCTTTAAGCTTCTTAAGGACTTACACTTCTGATTGATATCACTCTGTAACACCAAAATGACTGAAGTTCTAAATAGTGTCTTTCTCTTTTTGTCTTTTATAATCAATTCAGTGTCTGCAAAACAAAAAGACAAGCAAACAAAACCACAAACACAAACAAAACCAAAACAACGAAAAAAAGTTTAAAAAAAGTAAAAAAAAAAAAAAAACAACAAAACAACCACCACCACAAAATAAGACACACACAAAAACCCAAGAAAGAAATAGATCTGATAGGCTGCGAAAAACACTGTAAGGAACAAAACAAATTTTCCACACATTTTTCCTCTTTTGTCAATAAGCATTGAAACCAAGCAAATAAAAGTCTGATGGAGAAAGCTATTTGCATCCTAGCTTTTTTTCCAGATGAATTCAAAGAGTGATTGTTTTTTTTGATCTCCTAGACCTCTATCTTCAAAGTGCCTTTGAGCATTGGACTGTTGATTTTTAATTTTTTTTTTTTTTTTTTTTTGGTCCACTTGAGACATGGGAATCCAGAATCAAGCTAGCTGCAGACAGTCTGTATTCTGAAAAATCATACATCCTTTCAAAATTCCCATTTGTCATGTAAAAATGTTGACATACTAATTTACTAATGAAAACTTAGGGCTAAAAACCACTGGATCTGTAAATGCATATACCTACCAAATTCCATCTCTATGAGAAGGAAAAAAATCTGCATTTTAGGCATCATTATCAGACACAATCAACAATGCTAGGGATTCACCTGTAATCTGTAGAAAGTGAAACTATAATGAGAGATATGCTTTTTACCTTCAAATAACAAAATCCTAAAATACATGTGATTAAGGACCAGGATTTAATTTTAATTCTCTAGAAATAGGTCCTAATGATGGGAACTGCTTTTCCATAGCACTTTCTTGACAGATCTTTCTCCCAAATGTTTCCACAGTG